>JBAGKO010201988.1:0-13907 GCA_037177275.1 Acacia concinna
AAAACGAAAATAAAGTAAAGAAATGAAATATGAAAACTAACCCGATTGAAGTAGATGTAAATGAATTTGGGCAGCGTTTCAGAACTGTAGAAATTCTTTGAACTCGCTCTGAGAGATAAAAATTGGCGAAACGTTGAAATGAAAATGCAGGAGGTATTTATAGGTTGTGAAATTCGCTGAATTTGTAGTGGTTTTCATAAAACCACTACATAAAATTCTACAAAATGAAAGGCACCTTGTATTTTGCGTGCAGTTTGTAGCGGCTTTTGTAAAACCGCTAAAAATTTCATGATGGTTGGACTTTTGTAGTGATTTTTGTTTTAAACCGCTACAAAATCACCATCACAAATGTCACGCCATCTTCGTGGCACATGGCGCCAAGCTAACGTTAGTATTTGTAGCAGTTTTTACCTAAAATCGCTACAAATGATCACTGCCATAAATGTCGCGCTAGTTTCGCGCTACATGGCGCCAAGTTGGCACGAGTATTTGTAGCAATTTTTAACTAAAATCGTTACAGATATTCACCATGCAACAAATTTGTAATAGTTTTTATTAAAACTATTATAAATTTTGCATTTTGTAGCGGTTATTTAAAACCGCTACAAATAAATCGCTATAAAATACTTTTTTCTTGTAGTGTCATCATCAATTATAGAATCTTCAATTATTGATTTCTTCTTCATCCTCCTTTTATATCTCCATCAACTTTATAATAATTTTCTCCCTTAATTAACTTCTTAATATCATAAGATAGTTTCCCTCCTATCTTTTTGGTTTTAGGTATTTTAATTTTAAATACTCACTCTACACCTAAAAGAATATCTTAAAACCTCTTTTCTTTCTTTTCCCCCCAGATTTTTCAACCATGATCAAATTATACTTTCTTTTACTTATTTAACCACTACTGAAAATGCAGTTACATTTCAATAAATTAAACCACCAACCCACTTTGTTAAAAACTTTTATAAATAAAAAAAATCACTAGAAATGAAGTATTTATCCTATTTAGTTTTTAGTGTCATTACACTCATCCCCTCTCTTTTTTTTCCCCTTAATTCGTTTGCCAACTATTACTCCTCCCCTCTACTCTTGAATCAAAGAATGGTCCATTAAAATACCTCTCCTCCAATTAAATATATCTCATAACTTCAACTCTCCTCAATTGAGCCACATGGCATACCTTAGTATAACTCACTTCAATACCAAATGGTCGGCTGTCCCCTTTGATTACCCAATTGTTTTCGCATCGCCATATCGCCAGAGATCCCTTCGTATCCACCCAAATCTCAGGAAATACTTTATGACATATTTGTAAGGGAAAAAGACTAAAAAATACCATCTGAATATTAAAAACCCTTAAAAGCCTATGGAATAAGGGAAATGATAGAGAAGTACTTTGGTAGGAACCTGGGTTTCTTAAATTGGGAAACAATTGGAATGATAACGAGAATGACAAAACTCGTAATGTAAATGACAAATTCAGCTTGGGCTTTGCATTTTAAGTTAGGTGAATACAATGGATGCTTGTTTGTTTTAACATAATTGGTAAGGAAAATAACTAGAATGATAACATAAATAATAAAACTCATAATGTAAATGACAAACTCGTCTTGGGCTTTGCATTTTAAGTTAGGTGAACACAATGTATGCTTGTGTATTTTTATATCATTGATAAAGAAAATAACTGAAATGATACATAAATGATAAAACTCACGATATTTGATTCTTACTTAAAAAACCTAGATTCCTACAAAAATATTTCTTTGTCATTTCCATTATTCAACAGGCTTTTTGGGGGGGGTTTTTAACATTCAGATGGTATTTTTTTAGTTAGTTTCCCTATTTATAAATTCTCATGAATAGTGGCATCAACAAAAAATTATTGCAGTTTTTTTTTTCTTTTGCTAGAAACTAGAAAAATCTCAATACAGGTGCCAAAGAAAAGACGAAAGAAAACTCCATACTAAAGACAATACTAGTAACCAAAATAATTTTCTTGGGTGGATTTCAGTTGATTATAATATCATATTGCCTCGTTAATTGTGGTTTGTGGATAGGAAGGTGTTAACATCAAGCTGATGTTGCGGAAGTCTTTTTTTATTTTTTATTTTTGGTCCATGCGGAAGTCATAATTGAAGGTTAGTCCAATTATTTCATGACTGAATAACTCATTCTCGGTTGATATCAATTGATTATAAAAGCACATATCATATTGTCTTGTTAAGCTACACTCACGGCCTCAATGAACCTTTTAATTCATATTTATAATTAAAAATGGATAAATTGTCCAGAGCATTAAGAGTAGTTAATTGAATAAAAAAATTATCGCATCTTTATTTATCATATGGAGATTTTTTTTATCAAAAACATACGGAGAATAGAAAATTCTTTGCATCAAATAGAGGCATTTAGAGCTTTTATATTACTCAAACTATTATATGATTATTACTCTATTCAGTCCTAATTATAAGAATCAATTGATTTTTTTAGAGAATTCTAAGAAAGCTAATTATATTAATTTAAATAATTAAAATTTATCATTTTCTATAAATTATGTTGTTTGACTTATGAACTAATATATATTATAATAAAACATAATATATGATGTAATTAAGTAATGTAATTAACTTTCTTAGGATGCTAAACTCTAATGTCAAATGGCTCTTATAATTAGAGCCGGAGGGAATATATATATTTATATATATATATATATATATATATAAGTAGTGTTTGACTTAAACCTAGAGCGATTCCTGCAATTTCGGTCATTCGGATTCTATTTGAGCTTTGAGAGAGAAGTCTAATAATTCGTGTGTTGCATGTGAGCAAATTATTTAAATTAACGTATCATAATTCCAACCAAGAACTATGATATTTTATATTCCTTCTGGTCCTAATTATAAGATCCAATTAACTTCTTTTTGGAGAGGTTAAGATAGTAAAATAAGTTACTTAATCATATCATATGTTGTGTTTTATCATATTATATATTAATTCATAAGTCAAATAAAATAATTTAAAGAAAAATGATAAATTTTAATGTTTTAAAGTAATGTAACTAATTTTCTTAAAATTCTCTATAAAAGTCAATGGGCTCTTATAATCCTACCACAAACTTATGTATATATGACGCTCTATATATCTTGGTTATTGGAAAGACTACCAAATATGAAGAGGAGAGAATTGAATCGACGCTTGCTCTTGACTTATATGACGGTTTTTAGAAAATAATGCTATATATGGATGGCACATATATGACGGTTTTTAAAAAATTGTCATATATAAAGAGGAGAAATTTGAATCGATATTCCACTTTGACATATATGATAGTTTATTAAGAGAATGTTATATATAAAAAATAAATATATGGCCGTTTTTAAAAAAATGTCATATATAGAAAGTATATATTACGGTTTTTAGTTAACAACCATCATATATGTATTTATAAACAAGACCTGAACCCTATTTGCAAAATATCAAGTTGCAACTTCTTCGTCACGCTATTGTCGAACATCCTCTCGCCACTATTTTCTGACGTCCTTACCTTTATTTCCCTCTCTATTGTTACTGTAATCGTGATTCTTCTCCTTCTGTTGTCTGTGAACCCGCCTTCTGTCGGTGGATTATTTTGCATTGTGTTCTATGTTAGTTGTTCTTTGAATCTCTGCTTGCGGTTATGAATTGAATAGAAGTGAGAATTTTCTTCCTCTAAGTCTACTTTCTTTTACATAATCGTTGGTTTACTGCTGAAATATTTAAATAGATTGTGGTTTTTGTGTTTGAATAAAAGCCATAACTTTTTCTTCTCATTCTTACTCTGTTCTTTGTTGTACATAATCTTGTTTCTCTAATATGCCAAAATAATGATTTATCTTATTGCTCTAATGTTTTTAATATGGGGTTTATGTTCCTTATTTGATTAACTATTGACCATTGCTCAATGCATTTTTTTAGATCTGTCAAAATTATATGATTAATTAATATATATAATAATGCTCTTTTAGCAGTAGCTTGTTGTTCTTTACTATCTTTCAGAGAATTAAAAACGAATGAATGGATCTTATAGCTAGGATTTCTAAAAGAAATTCTTCCATTTCTTCTAGCTGTAATAAACTATGACATACTGATGCTTGCCCAAGCAAAATTATATAATTAAATTAATATATATATATCTATGTGTGTGTGACCTTAATTATCTTGATCTAGTTTAATTTCTCCATTGATCTTTGTCACTGTTATTAACTATATTTGGCATTTAGAATTATATATATAATGTCCCCCTCATTCTGATCTATTGAATGCCACAACTTAATGATGTGGGGAAGATCAATAGGGAAACTTGCAGAGAAATTAATTAACTTAAATTAATTTCTTCCTATTATTATATTGTTAACTGCTTTATTATGTTTTTTAAATTATGTGTGTGTGTGTGTGTTCATGCTTAGCTTATATATAGATTATTATATATATTGGTGCATGCTCTGATATGATCTGGCTCATATGGGTTAGCTAGCTAGTTTTAATATATATATATATATATATATAATCATCTATCTTAGCTTAATTGTGGGTGTTGTATTGTGAACGCGCCGCATATGCATGCATATATATGTATATATATTTATCTATTTCAGACACAACATTTGCTAGAGCCCTTCTTTAGAGATAATTTATAATCCTCCAGCGGTCAAACAAATTCCTTCACATCCTCTTCTGCACCATCCATGATTACAGTTTACTTTTAATTTCTTAATCTTTAGTACACGCATTGGTATATATATACTAATTCAATTCTTTATCATATATAAAGCTTCTAGCTAGTCGCTTGCATATGGTGAGAAGAAGAGAATTAATATCACTGCACATGCTCAAGAGAAAATTAAAGTATATCGTCATGGATGGATGCAGGAGAGGATCTGGATGAACTTATTTGCCGGATGAGTATGAATTATTGCCAAAGAGAAACTCTAGTAGTTGTTGTGTTTGAAACATAGGGAATATTTGGTGTTTGTTTGTGAAGAATCGTCATATATACATATATATTGCGTTTTTTTTTAAAACCGTTATTTATAAGTGAGACATACATGTCGGTCATTATTTGAAAACCACCATATATGGAGATAATAAATAATGATTGTTGAACCGCCATATAAAAATATATGACGAGACAATATATGACGGTTCAAAACCACCATATGTAACAAAAAACAACCGTTATATATAAGGATATTAGTAGTTGTGTAATTAAGACCAGAGGGAGTAATTAATACTATTAAAGAGTATTTATGTGTGCATGAAGCTTCGCCAATAAGGATTGTGTGAGCCCTTGGATTCCGGCGGAAGCGGTATATGGATCAACAAAGTCAACGTTGATGCTGAAAGAAACTTAATCTACGGTTTCATGCCAAATCTGTTGGAAGCAAAGCACTTTCTGGACCGCACGTGGCTTGATTATAACTATAGTTACTCCCAGATATTTGCGAGAATAGACATTGATGATTTAGACTTATTTGGGTTAATATATGTAAAAGTGAATTTTATCCCAACTAACTTGTATAAACTGAAGTTGAGGTAAAATTTATTAGTATAATGTGATTTAGAAAAGTCAGTTTGTCAAAAATTTGTTTAGATGATATATTGAAAAGTCAGTTTTAGATTTTAAGAAGAAAAGGAAAAAGGAAAAAGTTGCTTGATTCAACTTGACTTTTCGTCCAAAAACCATTTACAACCAATGCTTTCCCAAACATTGAAAAAGAAAAATATTTTCAACAAGTTTTTATAAGATTCATAGACAAAGCAAAAACTTTAATTAACTCCTACACTCTGAAGGATTGGGGGTTATTTGTCCAGATCCAAAAAACAATATAAAAGTGGAATATCCTGTAATTAATTGTAGGAAGAATATAATTTTCACTTATAGATCGCATACATATAATTTCAACTCATGCTTAAACTTGTATTAATTGCAAACTTTTTATTTTAGATTTTATTATGTGGTGACTGGTGAGTTCAAATATGAATTTCATCCAAAATTCCACGTTGAGTACGTAAATTTGAAATATATTTAAACTAAATTATTGTCATTATTGTAATTTTAATTTTTTACTCATTTAATTTAATATTTATTTATTCTTAGAGGTAAGTTCTTACAGTGATTTTTTGACTTGGTTATATTTAGTGACTTCATTTATAAATTTCATCGAAATTCCTATATTAAATATGGTAAAGTATAAATGTTATTAATGGATTTAATTTTAATGATTTTAATTTAAAATATATTTATATTAAATTATCACTATTTCTGTTTTAATTATTTAATCATACATTTTCATTAGTTATTTATTAATAGAGGTACATGTTTATGATTAAGGTTATCATCTTTACTTCTGAGTTTGCTTAAATCAGTGAGTTTCACATCTTAAATACAAATTACTTTACATATTCTAGTATGCATTATTGAGGCCCGTGTTTGGCTGCATGTGAGACGCACTTTCGTGCCACCAAGGACTCCAAAAAGATCTATCTGTTTAAGTCTACCCGTCTGCCTATATAGAGACCAAAAAACTCCAAATGGTTTTTCATCAATTCTCAAATCAAGCAAAGCATATATCCTTCAGTTTTCATAACACAGCCATGGCTTCTTCTTCGTCTAAATCCATCATCACAGCTTTCCTGGTTGCTCTCACACTTTCAAGCTTGATGAGCTGCAGCCTCGCAGCTCGTGGTCTCCTAATATCTGACCTTTTGCCTTCAATCCAAAGTATTAATCTTCCTTCTCTTATTCCCAGTACTGTTCTTCCTCTTCTAAATCCTAACACTCAAAACTCTCTTACTCTAATTCCTACAGCTCCCGTTAATCTTCCTTCTCTCATTCCTGATATTCTCGGTAACCTTCTTCGACTTCTTAATAACAATTCCATTATTCTTCCTCCTCTCATTCCTAATGTTCCCATTAATCTTCCTCCTCTAATTCTTAACAATTCCACTCCTCTTTCTTCTCTAAATCCTAACACTCTCATTAATCTTCCTCCTCTCATTCCTAACACTCCCATTACTCTTTCTCATCTCATTACCAAGATTCCCATTACTCTTCCTTTTCCCTTCAATAACACCTTACAATTCATTTTTAAGACTCCCATTACTCTTCCTCCTCTCACCTTTAACACTCCCATTACTTCTCTTCCTACTCTAATTCCTAACACTCCCATTACTCTTCCTCCTCTCATTCCTAAGACTCCCATTACTCTTCCTCCTCTTATTCCCGTTCCAGATCTTACTACTCCTCATTAATATGACAAAATGCTTCAAATGTGGCTGCTAGTGTTCAGCAGCATGCCACAGTGCACGCACGCACACATATATTCATATATATATATATATAAATTTCTATAATTCATATGTACTGGTTTAACTCTTTTTTAATCTCCTATGTCTGTCTGTTTGGAAGAAATCTAAGTCAATAAATATGTCATTTTCTTTTCTTTCCGTTTAGTGTTATATTTATAACCTACAGTGTGTATTCCTATGAGTTTGTTGTTACTTGTTATTGATTGTAATATTTGTTTCCGTACTTATCAGTGCAATACAATAATGCAGTTGTGCAATGCTCATTCATCTCATCTGAAACTTATAAAACTCTTATATTAGAGTAAGTACTCTATTAATTCTACATCGAAAAGAGAAAGATAATTGCTTATTTATCAGAAAGAATGATAGTCAAAGGGTTCTATCGTGGATCAAAACATTATTGTTCAAGTGTTAGTAAAAGTAATATTATGATAAAAAAGTATAATTCCCATAAGGATATCGTTCCAAAATTTGGCCATGTATCGATCATGTTTCAAAAATCAAGAGTGAAGGCAATCTATGAAATAAACCTATACTAAAATTAGAAATTAAAAAAGAAAACAAGTGCTTCTTTGGCTTAAAGGATAAAATGGGACATAAGATTATTTATCTCCTTTCACTTCTCAGCATTCAATTTACCTCCTCTCATGTATATTCTTAATGAACATATGTGTTGATCGAGGGTTTAAAAGGTTCTTGTAAAAGCTTCATTTACTTAAGAACAAAGTGTTTTATTCGAATAATTGCTTAATCTCTTGTTACAATTAATAAAATCTAAATTTAAACACAAACCCTTATGTGACTATGTGTGATCAAATAAAAATTGAAACAAAAAACTAAACCGAATCAAACTTAATTCTGTTCTTGTTTAAAGATTTAGTGTTTTTTTTTTAAAAAAAACCTTTAGTTTTCAGTGTTCAGTTCAATTATTTTAAAGAAATTCAGTTAAAATATATACTAGTATTATATTTATATTTAATGGATAATATTGTTCTTGATATTGGGATATTAAAATATACATTATTATATTTTTTATGTTTAATATATATTATCATATGTTTAATAGATAAAGCTAAGTTCTAAATGCTTCGTCGCTTAAGACCTCACAACCAACGTCTCTCTCTCTCTGCTCTCACTCGTGTTGCTTTCTCACTAGTTATTGTTCTTATTAGTCTCTCCTTCCCTCCTCATCTTCTCATTCTCCTATGATATATTCATCATTTGAGAAGTCGTGGTCTCTACAATTCCCATATTCCTATGATAAATTTAGTTATTTACTAAACCGAATATAAATATTTTGGTCAAATTAGTTTCGTTTTGGTGTTTAAAGTTAGTTATTTTGATAATCAACACTGTTCGGTGTTTAAACTAGCACAATCATAGGATATAAAAAAGGAAAGGAAGAAGGATAAGAAGAACTAAATGGAGCTCATATATTTTCAGATCTTCATGCCCTAGCTCAATCTCGACCAAAATCCGATCCGTTTTCTTACACGCCAATGAAAACACAGCTTCAACTATAATTCATAGTTAATTTGCTGCGGCCACACTTTTTTGGCTGCGGGCAATTTCACTCTCTCTCTCTCTCTCTCTCTCACTTCTGCGGTTGTCGGTTGAGGCCAACTTCCTTCTGAATTGAAATGATTTCTGCAATACCTTATATCCTTAATTATTCATTTAAACTTCAAATGTAGCTCAAACAAACATGCTTTATCATTAACAACCTAGAAAGTCGAGCAACATTATAAAATCCAAGATTAAACCAAACTAAGATAAAAGATGCACGCTTTCTATCAGTTTAGTCCAAATAAAGCATATGCGCATTTTCCTATTATATATATACATCCACACATGTACAATTTTACTGGTAAAAGCAAAGGAAAATAAATTGAAATTGCATGAATTTCACAAGGTTCACAGTTCTATTGGAGATACAAATTATAATCAAAGTTGGCGCTTACATTAACATTCTATATACAGTTTTAATACAAATCGCATCAAGGAATAGGACAAACCAAAATTGCTGGCCTATGAAAAGGGTGTGAACAAAGACGAGGAGCTGCTGTCAGATCCGGAGAGATGTAGAAGGCTGATAGGTAAGCTGATATACTTAACAAAAACAATGACTCGGATTTAAGTGTTTTCTGACTTTGACTGATCATCATGTGGGGCAAATCATTCATTATGTAGAAGACTAAAAACCATAGCACTGTGTCGAAGTCTTCAGCAGACCGGAGTACCAGACCTTCAGTATGGCAATGTCAGAAGTGGTTTGGGCACTCGGATTAAAGAGAGATTTTTACATTGAGCATACATTTCCAGTAGATATATAACACTACAAATCTGATGTCCCACAAACAAACCAAAATATGTAAATAGATTCCCACTTTGTTTGAGAAAATTTCGCACAAAGAATAAGCATCAGCATGTGTAATCTCAAGGAATCAGCAAGGGAAGTTTCGCCAGCACTTGGATGGTGCGTGATTTGACAGAAAAAATTTCAGCACCTGAGGTTATGCAGATCAATGACCTCTAATAATTGTTGGCGTAGTTGCTGAAATCAGAGAGATTAATCTGAGTCATGTCCATAGACGCTGCCCTTAAGAGCTATTCTGTCACCATCGGTTGACTGGAAACAACACTCCCCAGGATAAAACAAATCCTTCCTAGACACAGGGTGAGCAGAACAGTGAAATAGAAAATAGCAGAAAAGCAAGAAGGCAACAACAAAACAGAAGCATAGAGGAAGTATGCAGAGGAAGAGAGGAGAGGAGAGGAGAGTCCATATTTAACTCGCGTGCAGCGGGGGGGGGGGGTAATCGACGGATTTTAACTGCGCTTGCTCACTGGAGGCCCATCGTTGTGCGCTCGAGCCCACTCTCCTCTTAGGCCCTTTTACAAGCCCAATACCATAAGGTATCTTATATACCATTAAACTCCCTCTTTCCCAAACAATGTGGGATTGTTTTGTTCTCTTTGACACACACACATGTTCCAACAATAATTGTTGTTGGACTCATTTCTTGGAAGAAGAAGAGATCAAGACAGATCGAACTTCGCGTCCCCCCCACCTCCCGACAAAAGACAAGGAATTAGTGACATAATTTATTCTGACGCTAATATGTCGTTAATCCATCACAAATTCTGTCACTACAATTAGCACAGAAATTTAGTCACAAAATTAGTGATGAAAAACATTTCCTCACTGACTTTGGTCGTTAATCTATCACTAATTTTGTCGCAAAAGGATTAGCAATGGATTTCTATCACTAATCCATGACTAATTTATGTCAAAAAAAGGAGTGATGGAAATTTTTCCCTACTAATTTGTCACTTATTCCCATCACAAAATATTTTGTGATGGAATTAGCAAACAAATGTTTTCGTCACTATTTTTTGTTGCTAAATTTCATCACAAACTATTTTGTAACTGAATATAGTGAAAGAAATTAGTGACGGAAAAATTCCATCCCTCATTTCTATCATTAATTAGTTACTAATTTCTATCACAAAATATTTTGTGACTGATTTATAACAAAAAATTCAGTGGCTAATTTAATTCTGCCTCAATTTTGTCAATAATTTCGTCTCTAATTGCAAATTTTATTATTTTAGATTATAATTCTTCAACTATTAATATAATAACTGTAACAACCCAAAATTTCCAATATGGAAATATAGTAAAAAATTATTTCAATAAACATTAAATTTTGGGGAAATTCCAGAAAGAATGCTGTGGAGGCAGCTACTTTGCAGTAATATTTTGGATAACCAAATGGTGTCCAAAAATCATGATATTTTACAAAATAAAAGTAGACATTCTAAGCTTTATATTGATAGGTTAAAAAATTTATTGGATTTATAGACTAGTAGATATGAATTTTTGAATCTGGTTAAGTGAAATTCGCTGGTTTCTGGACAATGTCCAAAAACGATTTTTCTGGGAAATTAATGATCTCGGTTGATCAATGAAATTATTTTTCCCTAAAACTATACTTAATAAGGGACATTTGGCTTTGGAATCACTTGAATTGGACATCTTTACAATTAGATATAAATTTTCAAAGTTGGGTGAAAATTCTATCCAGAAAATCCGAAAATGATAAAATGTAAGGGTAAAATGGTAAATTGAAAAATAATTAAAAATAAAATTATTTTCTCTAAATTTCTAGAGAATTCTCATATGAGGAGGCAAGAGGAGGCAGTGAAAATGGTTTTTATGTAGTCAAAATGAATTGATTGAAGGAGGAAATGTGGACTGGTTCCCCCGTGGCCTTTTGGTGATCACTCGTTGAGTATTACCAGCATGCTGCGGGATCGAATCCCAGTACATCATATGAAGGAGGAAATGTGGACCAATAAATCGGAAACAATTCAAAAATATATTAAAATATAGTATCCTTTTAATTATATACGGTTACTTTACAATTTGAAAATAAGTGATGAAATAATCAGTCATGTCTATCATAGTACGTATCCTTTAATTTAACACGCTTCTATATAATTTATCTAATGAATTAAAGCAATTGATAAGTGCATATTTTATAATTCATAGATATAAATTTTGGAATGAAATATATTAAATCTATAAATATTTTATATCTATTTAGTTTGTTTAGATATATTTTCCCCTAAATCTAATCATAAGATAAAAATAATCATGTTTTACAGAATCTACTCGTATATTTGATGTTTTGCAGGAAAGAGAAAAAGAAAAAGAATTCAAAAAGATTAAAAATAATTGTTGTAGGTTCCATTTTAGATTGCAACTACGAATCCTATCTGAAGCAATCAGGCGCACAAATTCTACAACAATAAGAAGGTTGCTGCGGGCATTTAAAAGAAGATATAATAATTATCAAATAAAATAATATATGGAGAATCAGAGTGGATAAATCAGTTGTAAAATGGAGGCTGCGCAATAAAAGGGCTGCACTGATAAAAACAAATATATATATTCAGAGACCAGGCGGCAAGACGGATTCAAGGGTGCAATTGGAAAAAAAGGGATTCACACAAGGTATATTCACGCCGCAAGACGGGTTGAGGAAGACATAGGTAGACGTAAGACTGAAACAAAGAGAGGCAAGAAGAATATCTACAACTTCAAGAGGCACAAGAGTTCTAGAGTATATAAAGACTGATTCTACTCCTTCTCTTAATTTGTGGGTTTCTTGTTATTCTTGTTAATCAAATAGGGGATTTTAGAATGATATTCTTATTTGTTATTTCATTAATGAGTTTCTAAATTCCTTAGTTGGGGTAGGGATGTAGCCCAATGAGGAAGCAACTTTTCTTTTATTATGTTTTGACTCTTTTTATGAGATTTTAATGAATATATTTTATTTTTGATGATTATATCTATTTCTCTCGTTCTTCAAATGATTTGTTTGGATGGCCACTATAGAATCTTATATATGGGTAATCTCGATGGACTGGGAGGTGAAGATAGAACCGAGATCTAGAGATATAAACACAAATTATTTCGGTTAGGGATAATTCACAAATTATTTCGGTTAGGGGTAATTCTAGATAATTGTGGTAATAAAAACTATAGCTTCATGGTTTAATTAATTGTGTGGGTGTTGTGGGAACGAGCTCAACATTAATTAAAATAGGACTAATAATTCGGGAGAATATTAGAACACTTTTGGAATATTAAAAAGAGTCAACTCAAATAATAGGAATTAACAACTTATGGGTGAAATCCTCAACCCTAATGTCTTAAAAATTGATTTTTAATGTGTTAGAATACTCTTTTCTTCTTATTTAAATATCATTTGAATTAGTAAATTATAACCTCATTGTGGGTACGACCCTAGAATACTCTAGGATTATTACGACATTGATCCTCTGCACTTGCGGGGGCGATCAACAATCTCAAAAGAAACTTCATTGGATAACTACCAATCAAGGAATTTCTAATTTGCATTGTCTAATTAGGCCACATTTTCACCCTTTATGAAACATTGTGTATGGCATTAGGAAAAATACTTAAACCAAGTTCCTTACATCCATTTTGTTAGGTTCTCTAAGCACATGTAACTATGTGTTCTATTTTTGAATCATCATCATGTAATTATAAGCTCAAATACAATAAATAGGACACATGGGCATGTGTCATTGGAAAACCTGACTAAATCAATGTAAGGAATTTGATATAAGTATGGTCCTGACATTACTCCATTTTGTGTTTTAGGACACTCGATAGGATGCTCAATGTCACACCCCAAAAATTTAAGGAGTGACAGACACAGAATGTGAGAAAAACCCATATCTTATAAGCCTATAATATACATATATATATATATATAGAATTCAACATAAACTTCTTAATTATAGTTTACAAAGTAACATAATAAGCTTATTGTAGAAATTTTGGTAGTCTCCACTATAAATGGGACATCCCAAATTTTCTACAATAATAGTCATCAGCGATTCAACGAAATGAGCTCTGCTTCTTAACGTATATATGTGTTGGATACAAGATTAGTTTTGATGATGTCAAATATAGATGCATCATATTAAGAGCAAAAAGTTTGTATCATGCATTATTC
>JBAGKO010202016.1:0-13903 GCA_037177275.1 Acacia concinna
ATTTATTTACTATTACCAATCATACTTTAAGTAAAAACCTTTTATCTAATAATTGCAAGATAACTCTATTTATCATAATTATTATTTTATTATTATTATTTTTAATTGTAATTAAATCCTAATATAAAAATTAGGATGTTACAGTCACGACATAGGTTTAGGGTTCAACTATGTCAGACCGAGGATTAAACCGGTCACATTAAAATATTATAATTTAATTTACAATAATAAAATAACACTATATATAGATATAAAAATTAAAAAACATATAAGTATTATTTATAATAATAAAATAGGTGACAACATATTGATATATTTTTAAAATTTTATAAATAAATGGGTAATATTTTCTTCTTCTTTGTTAATGTTTTTTCTTCTTCTTTTTTTACAAAAACCGGTTCAACTGGTCGAACCCCCTATCCCAACTTTCAGATGTTTTGGACTGGACTAGGGTCTGGTTCTCAGTTGAACTAGTCGGACCGGCCGATCCAATCCCTTATTTCAAACATTGAACTAAAGTTAAAAGAGTAGGGTACAGGGAATAGGGAGTTAATGGCACATCAATTTTATATAAAGAGTGCTTTCAAATCCTAGCCTTTCTAATGAAAATCGTCCAACCCCGATCAGATATGAGACTATTACAAATATTACAATTAGGTGAAGTAGTAGTAGGCGCTGAACTAGAATTTAAAGAATTGTGTGAAAGACCTTGCCAATTACAAACATCCTAGAAGACAGCCTCATTGTTTTCACTTTATTATTGACAACTAGTAAAAGAAAAAAATTTACTGGTGATAATAACTTAAAGAAGAATATCAAAACTTTCCTATATAAAAATAGGAAAAAAAAAATATCAATCAAATTCATTATATCTATTCTGTCAAGTTATCTTATTACACATTATCCTGTATCCTATTTATTTAATGTGAATTTATAGTTGAATAATAATATTTTAAAAATATGACATATTAATGCTACCAAAAGTTATTTAATAAAACACCACAAGTGTATCAGCCATATAGTAAACTGACAAATCAAGATTGTCCCACAAAGACTCGAGATAATTGATAACTAGTCATTAAATTTTTAAGTTCATTTAAGTCAAGCAAATCAAAGGTAAGAGTGATTATTGATTAATTTTGGGGTTATGGTTCATTTTTTTTCTCTAAAAGTTTGTTATGAGCAATGTTACCCCAAAAAAGTCAAAAGTGGTGCAATGTTACCTCGATGTTAACTTTAACTACAGTATTACATTCAACACATCCACATCATCATCCATCTACCCCATCTTCCACATCACTCCATCCCTCTCTTGTACTCACCATCAGGGACATCATCTTCATCTTTAGAGTTCAAAGTCAGCCTCATCTGCCTTCCTCTTCCACTCCTCCACATGTTGCATCCTCTCTTCTTCATCTCCAAGATCACTAATATCTGTAACTCGTCACTCTTTATACTCATGAGAGGTTGACATTTGGGCATCTCTATAATGAACAGGGAGAGGGATTGACAAGTTTTTTTCTTCTCTTCATTTCTAAAGAATCCATTTGAATTCATAGCAAAATAATAAGCAAAGATATATACATCAAATTAAAAACTCAAGCCAATAAAACCAGAATAACACACCACCAATGGTCTAAGAACTAAAATAGGAAACTGATCTTTCCTCTAAAATTAATAAAGCAAATCGATATAATAAAAAGGAGGAGTAGATTTTTGAAGATAGGAGAGAGAGATTAAAAAATTACCTCTATGGTCCATCGCCGAGAAGTTCAACTCAACCAGCTCATATAAGTGGCCGACAAGTAGCAAAAAAAAACTATGATTGCTGAGTTGTCTTAAGTGTTGGGGATGTAGTTTATAGAGGGAGATCTAGGTTGGAGATATGATTCGTAGTAGGATAAGGAAGAGGAAGAAAGAGGGAAGTCAGTGACAGTGTAGAAGGCACATGGAGGGGGAAGAGAGTGTGTTGCCATCAAAGGCGGAGAGGATGGTGTGTATAGGGTAAGAGAAGCACAATGCCATATGTAAAATCTTAATTTTTATATTAGGATTTAATTATAATAAGGAAAAAATTTTATGACAAAATAATTTATTTAAAATATAATTCCTAAAGGTAAAAGGAATTAGAGGAATAAAAATATAGAATGGTTAAAAAGGGGGGAAATATTAATATAAATATATATAAATAAAATAAAAAGAAGGAGGAGGAGGAGGAGAGAGAGAATGGTCTTTAATATTATATATATATATATATAGTGCTGGTGTGTGAAATAACGCTGGCGAGGGGCAGTATTATTTTTTTTAAAAAAAATAAGGAATAATGTCCATTTTTGCCACAAAAGTAACCACTAAGGAACAATGGGCGTCTGGAAGTTTTTTTAGGAGCAATGTTGCCTCGAAAGTAACCAAACTAGAGCAATTTTACCCTATCGTTAACTTTGACCAAATTTGACCATTATTTTTAACCAAACTGGGAAAGTATGTAACATCTTGATATTTTTACCCTTACTTCTCCAATTTTTCTTACCATAATATGGCCATTAAAGGGAATACAGACTAGAATTAAAGGATAATTGATTTCAACAATTTTTGCTGCTTTCTATGGACCTGATCCTAGGCTCCAGATAATTTAAAAAATTATCTAAAATATCATACTAATTTTTTCAATCCCAATCCAAAACAACAAGGACCTTTAATATCTGATTCTGGGCTTTTACTCATCTTGAATCCCTCATTTAGGGAGTTAAAAATATTATGATGTTATATAGTGGTTTAGTTTAATTAAAGATAACGGTCAAATGTGGTTAAAGTCAGCGACATAGAAAATTTGCTCCAATTTTATTACTTCTGAACAAAATTGCTCCTAAAATTTTTTCGAACATCCATTACTTTTCATTGATTACTTCCAGAGTAAAAAGAACATTTTCTCAAAAAAAATGTGAGTGTGTGCTTTTTGTGAGAGAGAAGGAGAGTTATTTTTTTAAAAAAAATGTATGCACATGATAGCTTTAGTGTCAAGATGTGATGGGGTTTTTCTTTTTGCCAACGTGATGGGTGTTTTCATAAATACCCCATCAATTAGTCTGTCATTTCAGCTACAATAGCTAAGCTACCCCAACCCGACGGAGAAGGGTGTTGGCAGAGCTGGTTCTTCATTTTGTTTGAGCTTAGGGCAATTTTTAGAGTTCATTTTGAAAAGTAAAATATCTTTAAATCACAAAATTTCATTTATAAAAACTATTTTAAATAATTTTCTCCTCCATTTGAAAGTAATTCTCTACAGATTAGAGAATATTTTGATACTACGGTTTTATGCAAATTTTAAGTTTTATTAATAGATGTTCACATGAATATAGATGAAGGTTAACGACTAATTTTAATATGTTTAGTTTTTTTATTTGATTTTTTGAGAATTTATAATGATTTTTTTAATAAAATCATTCCATAAATAATCACATAAATGATGCTTCTATTGATTAATTTTGGGTAAAATGATTTTATTTAGCTTGATGGAGGTATTGTTGAAGTTATAAATGATTTAGATTGTTTAATTAAGTGAAGATTTGTAATTTATTGATTTTATATGTAAAATCCTAAATATTAAATTGGGAATTTTGTTTAATTGATAATAATTAATGTCCCAAATTAATTATTTGGGTTTAGAAAAATATTTAAATTCATGTTAAAACAAATAGTTGGATCATTGTGTGAAATTGAAATTTTTGGGTAATTAATTTTAAATTTTAAGCTTATGGAATTAAGTTGATTAAGTTAATTTTTCTAATAATACAAAGTTATTAATGTGTAGTAATTCATTGTTGTATATTGATGATGACTTGTGATTGAGTTTTTGGATTAATTAGGAGCTTTGTGGTATTAATTAGCTTTGGCGAGAGGTAATTACTTTTCTCTTATTGTGCATGCTTGTGATATATTTGTGAGTGATTTTTTAAATATATAAAACTATAAATTTGCAATTGGTTTGTGATATGAGCTATGAATTTAATTTATTATTGAAATTGTTTTGTGGGACTTATTTTATTAAGGAATTGATAGTAATATGATATTATATGAATTTTGTGTTGAATTATGATATTGAAAATACTCTCTTGATAACTAGTGCATTGATAATGGAATATGATAAGTTATGATGATTATATTTTCTTGAGTATTGATATGAGAAGGGATGACAAATGTAGATTTCATGGGAGGTTATCTAAGGGGTGGATTCTTATACAAAAAGAGGAATTAAGGTGGTGTGTTTCCAATTGTACATTGGTTAGCCCTTTGGCCCAATTGTGTTATAGTAAGGCCTTGACGACTTCCACCAATGTGTTAAAGGGGGAACCCATGTTTGTGCTATGTGGATTTTCGCCAGTCCATATCACTTAATCAATGAGCTTGTTAAGTTAAACTACCAGTCACATAGATGAGTACTAATCCATGGGATCAATTAGAAGAAATAAGGTGGAAAAGAATAAGGGACGTTGGAGAGTAAATTGTTGTGTATTGAGCACTCATGTGATGAATATGAGAATGAGATTATGATATTGTGAATTGAATGACCTGTAACTATATGACATCTTTGATAATATTGTATATTTATTCTATTCCCACTTGATACCTAACGAACACTTACTTGTATGCCCAATGAGATAGATTGTTAGTTATTAAGGCTTTCATCTCACCACATTGATTTAACATTTTTCTAAGTGATAGTTCTCATGAGGGTTTGTTAGGGAAGCCTTCAAAAGCTTCAGCTACTTCTACTAAGGGTGGTGCTTCCTTCCTTTTGGTTATGTTTGATTATTGTATATTCCCTTCAAAAAAAAGCACATGGTATTAGGCACAATTTTAAAAAAAAGACCACGTGTATATTTTTGCATATTTACCTTAAGGGCCTGTTTGGTTTGAAGGAAGGGGATGTAATAGAGGGAAGGGGACAGAGGGAAAGGGTAAGATATTACCTTATTTGGTTTGATAGGAAGAGAAGAAAGGGGAATGATATTTAATGATAGCTTGTTAAAGGGGAATGATATTTAATGATAGCTTATTTAGTTTAAGAGGGGATGTGAGGGATGATAATAACTAATTTATCATTTTTACCTTTATATTTAATATTCTATTTTTTACATATATAAATTATATAAATTAATCTACATATATAAATTATATATTTTAGATCATATGTGTGGTTAAGTGAAAAAATAAGTGTCTTTTAAATTTTTTTTGACATGGGACATAGGTGAAATATCATAAAATATAAATAGATAAATTTGTCACAAAATTTGGTTCCCCTTTAAAAAGAACCAAAAGAAGGGGAGGGAAGGGGGGAGATGAGCTCATTTTTCCTTCTTTCCTCTCCAAAATCTCAAACCAAATAAGAGAAAGGGTCCATTCTGCCTCCCCTTCCATCCCCTCCCCTCCAACCAAACAAGCCCTAAAGATACTCCAATGGAGATATCATCTACCTATCACACAAACCTATTTTTGCTCTTTATTTCACACATTATTATTTTGAATTTAATTTCGTCTCTCTGTTTACCATACGCTTTCTTGTCAATTTCATTGGGAAAGATAATTTGTGCAAGGTTGTACTTTTTTATGGACATGAAGCAAATGGATGGATCTCGATTCATGCTTTTTGAGGCTAATTTTAAGGTTGTCAATGGTGTTGATTTCCCATAAATTTCCTGCGTTAGGGTTCTACCTAGCTGACGATGAATATGGTTGTATCTTCAAGTTTGCTTTTTTAATAACAAATTATAAATTAAGTTATGTAATATAATGAAGAATTTATAAAACCTTATTAAATTGAGTTATTCAAATTAAAATTTAATTAAGTCAATCGTCTTTTAATAGGATTTTTTCAAAAAGATATGGTATTTCCTAATTGGTGGGAAGTATTAATCAAAAGTGCCTCACTTATCTTTTTTTTTTTAAATTTTTTTATGGACAAACAGCAACATCATAGATATTAACTATCTAAATCAGACTGAATTGCATCCATAGCAAACTCCAGCGGGGATGAATACGTAACAACACCGCTAGCAATATTCAGGGACTCCTTGGCTAGGACATCAGCAGCTCCATTTACTTCCCTACTACACCAATCAACTTGAATATCCCAGTCTTTATCCAGCCACTGCTTAATCTCATGTAATAGTGACCCTTCATAATGATCTTCTTCCCAACCATTTGATAACAGATTCACGGCCTTGAGACAATTAGTTTCAATAATAACCTTCTTCCAGTTTGAGTCCCCCTGCAAGTTTGATGCCCTATAATATTGCCCACACTTCAGCATGCAAGCAACTTCCCTTGCCAATATTCACCACGAAACCTCCAAGAAACATACCATTAGAATCTCGTGCTAAACCTCCACACCCAGTCATCAAAAACTCTCCACCACATCCACCATCAACGTTCATTTTGACCCATCCTGGAAAGGGGGGCTGCCATTTTAATACAGCGGTAGGAATTTGAGAGATCTTTAGAAAAAACTTGTATTAGCACATTTCACCATGGCCCTAACTTGAGCAATAAGCTGCGATGGCTTTCCCATGTTGCCACAAAACACACGATCATTTCTAAGAAGCCATAACTACCTACAAACAATAGCAAACCAAACATCCCATTTGAAACCCATAACTTCAAATTTTTGGCTTAAATTCCATAGAACCCATTTTGCCACTTCATACTCTCGGTAAAATGACGAACGATACGCATTGGCAATAAACGATCCCAAACATCCATAGCCAACCTACAACTCCGTAACACATGTAACACATCTTCCTTAACTCCCATGCAAACCCCACACGTGTCATAATTATGCATGCTTCTATACTTACGAACATAATTGGTAAGTAATCTCTCTTGGACTGTAAGCCACAAAAAAGTCTTGCGACGTTGGGGAGCCTGCACCTTCCAAATCAACTTCCAAACCTGTCTAGGAAAATTAGGACAATGAGCACACAGACTATTATACGCCGATTTCATCGAGAATTGTCCATTGTGAGTTAACCTCTACCTAGGTAAATCTTCAACTCCATCAGTACCACCTGGATGATACTGAGCAATTGCATCTAACACATTCTTTGGGAGAAAAGAGCCAAGCAACGCCCAATTCCAACCACCAGAAGCTGTCAAGAATTCCTTAACTTTTGCCACACGTGATCCATTAGGGACACACCTCACACTATATAAGTTTATCATAGCATGCTAGCCAGCAATCTAACCAAAACATAACTCTAATGCCATCACCCAAGGACCATCCAATTCCATTTACAGTATTGTTCCACGTATTGCAAGTACCTCTCCATGTAGGAGAAGCTCCTTTTCTGGCAACAACATGAGGTACAATGTCATTTCCACACTTATATTTTTCTCTCATAAAGTTGACCCATAAAGAATCCCTCCTCTTAATTAAACTCCACCCTAACTTCATCATAAAAGCAATATTTTGATTTTTCATACTCCGAATCCTGAGACCTCCATCTATCTTTTAACGACAAGCATCCTCCCAGGCCACCAAATGAACCTTCTTTGCTTCCCTCTTACTTCCCCACAAGAAACCATGACATAGCTGATCTATTTCTTCACGTGTGAACAGCCAACCATGAAGATTGCATCATATATATCGAAATAGCAGTCATGACGGATGAGACTAAAGTGTGCCTAGCCACCATGGACAACATATTTATCTTCCATCCCATCAGCCTACTATCCATTTTTTCTAACACATACGGATAGGTATGCTTAGAAACACGTTTGTGATTTAATGGAACACCTAGATATTTACCAAGATCAGCGGTCATTGAAAACTCTAAAAAAAAACTAATTTCTCGTCTTCTATTATGATTCACATTAGAAGAGGAAAATATTCTCGACTTAGCACTATTAACATTCTCCTCCAAGACAACACAAAAATCATCAAAACAAGCCTTTAGAATTGCTGCTTGATCCATAGAAGCTTCAGCAAAAAGAAAAAGATCATCAGCAAAATAGAGATGTGACACCTAAGTTTCATTTCTCTTAAGTTCGAAAGGGAGCCAATTATCTTGGTCAACCTCACTTTGAATAAGATGAGAAAATTTCTCCATAACAAGAACAAATAAATAAAGAGAAATAGGATTGCCTTGCCGAAGTCCACGTTTAGGATTAAAGGATGGCCCATGTTCACCATTCCAGAGGACTTGCATATTAGCTGTTGAAAGACACTTATAAATAATCTCAACAAAATTATCTGGGGTTTCCAATTCTAATAGACAATCCTTAACAAAGCTCCATTTAACTCTATCATACGCCTTCTCAAGATCAATTTTGAGTGCCATAAAACCTTTCTTTTTTTTAGGATTTCATCAAATGAATAATCTCTTAAGCCAAAATAATATTATCAGAGCTCTGGCAACCAGATACAAAACTGCACTGGTTATGAATTATGAGCAACAAGAGACAGCATCAACTTCTTAAGGTAATTAGCAAGCATCTTCGTGATTGCTTTATAAACCACATTACATAAGCTTATTGGACGAAATTCATGAAAAGTCTTAGGAGTGTCCACTTTAGGGATTAACACAATATTCATGCTATTCACTCTTTCAATTTCCTTGGGATTATCAAAAACATTTTTCACTAGAGATACAACCGACTTACCAACCACATCCCATTGACTCTGATAGAAAAGAGGATTAAAACCATCCTGCCCAGGAGCTTTAAGAGCTCCCATATTAAAAATAGCTTGCTTAATCTCAATTTCTGTAGCCATAACTCCTAGCAACTCAAGCAAATTACTTGGGACTTCAGGATATGTATACTCAAAACATAAAGATCCATGCTCAACCTCTTCATCAGTATATAATGTTTGGAAGAAACAAGTAGCTGAATTCTTAATTGCATCCGCATCATATAACCATTCGCCATCTTTACCTTTTATAGCTTCAAAACACTTATGGCGGCGTCTCGCATTGGTGACATTATGATAATACCTAGCATTTTTATCCCATAAATATACCAATTAAAACGCGACCTTTGAACCCACATAATCTCTTCCTAGATCAAACACTGCTTCAATTCTTCCCATAAACAGCATTGTTTTTCCACAAAAAAGTAAGACGAACCATTATAAGCATTTACTTTTTATAATTGATTTAACAGCTTTGCTTTTTGATGATTTATATTGCCGAAAACTTCTCTATTCCACACAGCCACATCTCTTTTAAACCCCTCCATATTTTCTTCCCAACTTCTCTATTCACGTCCTCGAGTAGATTCCTTATTTGACCACTACCCTTCAAGAGAATAGGGCAATGATCAGAATGAAAATGAGGAAGAACTAAGGATACCACTTATGGGAAAAACTAAGATAAGAAATTATTACTAATAAAATGATCCAACCTACTAGCAGAATTACCTCTACACCATGTGAAAACAGGCCCTTGGGAGGACACTTCTTCCATATCATTAGTACACATAAACTCCACAAAGCGTCGATCAAGTCGAACACACTCTTTGGACTTAGAAAGACGTTCAATACCGTTGAGTGTAGCATTAAAGTCACCCCCAATACACCACTTAACATCACCACCGTCACGAATATATTGTAATTGATCCCACAAATTTTGACGTTAATTCATATTTGGATGTCCATAAACAACAGAAAAATCCCACTCTGAATTTTTACCTTTGTTAAAAGTACCATGCAGAATCTGAGACGCTTTAAAAGTAATTGAGAAATCCACATTCCTATCCCAAAAACACCATATTCCTTCTCTAAATCCCCTAGCTTCAACTACCTGCAGATTTTGCAAGCCCACACGTTTAGCAATAGTCAAAGCTTTTTCACTACTTTGTCTTGGTTCAACAATAGCCAAAAAATCAAAACAATACTTCCTTCTAAGATCACACAAAAGACCACAAAACGCTTTACGCCCAACACCTCTAGAATTCCAAATAAAAATATTTATATCCATAAAAAATTATTAAAATAATGGAACTAAAGCCAACAAGTCACTTATCAATGCCACTAACCTCCTCCTCAACAATCATATCTTCAGTTTGTTCCTCTAAGAAAGAATTACAACTCCCTTGACCTGTTTCACCCGGATCAAAAGGTTGATCTGGCCGTCCCATTTTAGACATGAAAACTTCATGCTCATCTTTCAAGTTTGTGTGCTCCTTCTTTTTTTTCCAGCTCACATTTATCATGAATTGGTACCTTTATGCTCTCTACAACTCCCTCCTCATTAGCTTTCGCCATATACTTGTTTTGTGGGCCCAAATTACTAATGTTGCGTTCCTTAAAACCCAACTTCTCTTTGGCCCGTAATAAAATATCCATGCCATCGTCATTTATCTTTGGCCCATTAACTCCCTCACCCTTCTTAATACTTTCCTTACTTTTAATAATAGTACAATCCACATGATTCGGCCCACCATCTACTTTCACGCCCCCTTACTTCCTTTCCGCCAGCTTGCCCCATATCCTGCTTCTTTCCCATCGCCTTACTCCATATTCCTTGGCTGATTGGACGTAAAATCCTCAAGAGGATATCGTGCCTGAGAATAAGGGACATTCCTATCATCAGTAACAATTTTATTTAATGACTCAAAATGAGATCCACTCGCTCCATTACTCAGATAATTCCGTGATTCTCGTTTTGAATTAAAATTTCCATTTACTGGAACGTTTGGCCTCCGAGATCTCCTCTGTCGTTGCACCACCATCCAACTGTCAAAATGCACCGTCTCCTCCACCTCATCTCCGGTAACACCACTCCCTCTCACACCTTCCGACGCTGCACAACCCTGCTTCTCATTGCACCCTTCACTCACAGGCTCTGTCGAAGCCATCCTATCAGAAATGTCCGACGCCGACTGAGGTTTTGTTCAATAAGTGCAATTTTTAGTTTCATGTCCATACCGTCCACAACCTAAACAAATAAGATGGATACCTTCATATTGAATACGTTTTGCCCTACTATTCACCAGAATCATAGGTCTCAACGTTACATTCAGATCCAGCTCGACACAGAGACGTGCAAACCGCCCTTTTTTACGCTTGAGAGTTGTCATATCCACTTTCAGCACACGTCCAATCTGGGAACCCAATACGTACAGGGCATCTTTATCATAGTAGGACAATGCTAATTTATCAATCCTGATCCAGGCAGCAACCTTGAAGATTTTCTCTTCCTCCGGTTCAAAGTCCTCTTTCCATGGCTGTACAGATAAATAATGAGCAAAAAGCATGCAAGGGCCACCTGTGAGAGCCAACTCGTAATCACTCTCGTCTGTAAATTGAACTACAAAGAATCCAGCCCCAACGTCAATAGTTTCCACGTCCCCTTGTTTTGCCCAGAAACTCTGAACCTTAACTTCTAAATATTCCGGAGTAATCATCCGTCCTAATATCTAACAATCACAGCATTCTATGAAGACAACAATCCAGCCTTTTCAAAAGGTTTGATAATCACATTCGGTCCCAATTTTGTCATCTGGATATCCACCCTCTCCATCCACTTCTCCCCACTCCACCAATCTTCCTCAACCTCCTATGAAATATCTCCTTTCCCTTTAACACAACAGGTTTAAACGACTTCCACTTCAAACCCATTCCAGAGGACGGAGGCATCTCCTTCGTCCCAACACCAATCTCCATCTCATTATGCATCCATTCTTCCACCCGCGGGATCAAAACTTTATCCCCTGTAAACTCACCCTCTCCATCATGAACCTTCTTTCTGCTACGCCTTAGTATGTCACTCTCTTCCGGTGATGGCGCCGGAATATTCCGCTCACTAAAACGCTCGCGACTCCGATCTCTCCCTCTCTTCCACTCATCGCCGTAACAATAAAATAAACACCTCCTGTCCTTTCTATAAAGTGCTCACTTATAGATTGATGACTCAAATAAGCAACTTTATCTTAAACATTTTTCATGAAATCGTTTATTTACGGTCAGGTTTCAGGTGTTAATTGTGCTGTTGGGGTTATTAATTATAACCTCAGGAGGTTGTAATTAACAACCCCAACAGCGCGATTGACAACTTTAGAATTGTTAATTGGGATTTGGCAATAATAAATTCTTGAAACCTGAGACGCGATTTCACGGGATCTATTTAACATAAAGTCCCTTATTTTAAACCTCATTATAAATTTCCCTAAAATATAAAGATGGGTAGTTGAATACTCCTCTGAGTTGACTCTTGAAATATTTTTTAAAAAATATTTAAATTACTTTAAAGTGTTTTTTTTTAATTTTTTTCTTTAAACTATTTTACCTAACTTAATAATATACAATACTCCCTCCGGTCCCTTATTTTGAACCTCATTGTAAATTTCCCTAAAATATAAAGATGGGCAGTTGAATACTCCTCTGAGTTGACTCTTGAAATTTTTTTAAAAAAATTATTTAAATTAATTTAAAGTGTTTTTTTTTAATTTTTTTTCTTTAAACTATTTTACCTAACTTAATAATATACAATACTCCCTCCGGTCCTAATTATAAGAGCCTTTTGAAGAATCCTAGAAAAATCCTAAAAAAATAAATTACATTACTTTAAGATATTAAAATTTGTCATTTTTCCTCAAATTATGTTTTGACTTATGAACTAATATATAATGTAATAAAACACAATATATGATATGATTAAGTAATGTAATTAGTTTTCTTATGCTTTTTTTAAAATTCTTTAAAAGCCCTTATAATTAAAACTGAAGGAAGTATATGATATGATTAAATAATTTATTTATATTATTTAATATCTATAAAGAAAGCCAACTCAATCTTATATTTAGGATCAGAGAAAATATTAAAAAAAATTGATAGAAATATCAAGAAGTCTCAAACTCTCAATAGTTGAGTTTCTTTGTTGGAACTCATGATAATTTCTCCAAAAATGATATGAAGAGTAGGTAGCTTAGTCAGAAATTTTTGTGAAAAGTACTTATGGAAAAATTTTATTGGTGAGACAAACATTACTTATATTAAATTGTTTATATTTGTTATATCAAATTTTCCAATTATATATGACTATATGTGATAATTGCCCTTTTTTTTAATAAATTTGAGATATATTTTGATATATTTCAAAAGTCATCAATACCAAATAAAGATATTTTCTTAAAATTTTAAGAGATATATGTGCATCATTTGTGCGATTTAACTTAGAATATAAGTTTTTAATTTTAGGAAATAAAAATAATAAAATAAAGTTTTTGATAAAAAAAAAAAGATTCTAGTACTATTGTCATTCATATTATTAGAGCTGTCAATAAGGGCTAGCCCGACCTTAAAGATCTGGCCCTTAAAGGGTCAAGGCCTAAAAGGTTAGGGATCAAAAAACCCATGTACTATAAAATCATTTAATTATTGAAGCCTGACTCTTAAACATAAGGGCTTAAGGCCAGCCTTTGAACTTTCATGCCATTTACTTTCAATATTTTTTTCAAATTTTTTGGAATATAAAAAAATCAAATAAATTTCAAAATTTTGAATTCAATAATAAATATTATTATAAATTTGAAAGGTTACATATCTCTATTTTTTCGTCTAATAAATATACACATATTTGAATGTATGTATATATTTATATACAGATAATTATTTATTGTTATTATATAGATAATTTATAAATATGAAACAATTATATTTTATTTAAAAAATTATTATGAATTTAAAAGAGCTAGCCCTCAGCCCTAAAGAGTTGACCTTTTTATTTTCAGGTTTAAAATAGTCAGATCTTTTAAGCCTGATATCCTTTACACTATGTAAATTACAAGCCCGGCCCTTAACTCAAAAGGGCTCCTCTACATATTATAACAAATGATGGCATTTTCATAACTTTGAAACAGCTGGCTGCGTTTTGGAATTAGGTGAAAAAAAAGAAAGGGGAAGGAG
>JBAGKO010202053.1:0-13897 GCA_037177275.1 Acacia concinna
TCTCAAATTTCCGCACTTAGAAATATTCTTAAGGACGTTAAGTGACTTAAAGAAGGTCTAAGTTAAGGTGTTACACATTGCACTTATAGCTTTTGGATTACATGGATTCATACATTGCATTTTGTTATTTTAGGGGTAAAAAAGGTCAATTTCCTCTCCTTATTTATAATTGCTTATTTGGTCTTTACAAAGCTCTTTGATGTAACTTTTAGGCAATTGGAGAAGGACTTAAGACCTAAGACGGAGCATTGATAGAGCCACCAAATTCTAAAAGCCAAAGCACAGATGGGAGTATTTTGCCTCCCCAGGTCGCAATTTGGAGCTTTGAGGTTGCGACTTGGATGTCCTTAATTGGAGCTCTGTGTTTTGGAAACTAAGTTAAGACTAAAGTGCTTTCTGTCTTCCCAGGTCGCAACTTGACACATCTGAGGTCACAACCTGGGACCCCAAAGTTAAGCTGCACGTTTTGAGATAGGGTTTTTAGATTCCATATATAAGGAGGACGCAGCCACCAAGGAAACCACGCTGACACTAGACTTGCAAAAGAATAGCCTCCATCACTCTCTCTCTCAACCTCTCCTTGCGTCCATACCAAAACTCCTCACTTTCCTTCATTTACCCATCAATTTTCATCATTCCAAACTATCTGAATCATCTCTAGCATCTTCTTCTTCACCTTTCCATTCCAGTTCCGCTGATGTCATGTATTCTCATCGTTATTGTGATTACATCCACTTTAAAGACATGAGAGGCTAACTCTTAGCCTCTTGGTGATGGAAGACAAATCTTGAGCTCATTGGACTTGATAGGGGAGTAGTGTTCTAGTCTTACCTGTCATTTTTCATTATGTGTTAGAAATTTCTAGATTTAGGATTTTCTGCACCGTTGTGGAATTTGAGTTTATAATTATAGATTCTCAATTTAAACTATGTAATGCATTTGGATTGGTTGTTGTTATCATAGAAAGATTATATATATATATTGAAGCATTGTGTTTAGTGATTTAATAGTGAATATTGATGATTTTTCTGTGCACATGACATCCTCAGATTTTTTATTGATAATCTGAGGATATTGCATCATCCATCCTTTTACACTCTAAGTGATTTTTAACAATGTGTTATGTGATGTTAAATTAAGTTTAATTAAAGTGAAAATTTTCCATCAACTAATATATTGGACCCAATTGATTGCTTCGGGTTTTTAATTTGACTTAGAGATTTCAAAACTCCCAATTAACTTTTAAGAGCGAGGATAGCTAAGTTTTCATCGTCAAGAGACTATTTCATCATATTTCCCTTTTATCCAAAACATCCATTCATATCTTAAAAATACCAAAAATATTTATTTTACCTGCAATTATTTACATTTATCATTACACCTACAAAACAATTGAAAACCCCCCAATTTTGCTTCATTTCATTATGTTTATAATGAAAGCTAGTTTCTAGGATTTTACCAATAAAGCGCTGCTCGAGAAGAATGATTGGTTATGCCTTATACTACATTATTTGGTACAATCACATCTTGATAGCTCGAAAGGCGACATTTCGCAATTTCATCAGTTCCAAAATAGTCTTCATGAGTATAAGGAAATAACATTTCATCATAGATTAAAGGTGTATAACAAGGTGTCAAATTCAACTGGGGTATGCTCCATATTGTTTTTCAATTGCCATACTTTAGCATATGATGTGTATAACTCTGTTCTTATCATTAGTTTAGATTTCAAAACAAACAAATACAAATTAAACTAGATGACTTGAATTGAACAAAATAAAGGTAAAAGTTGAGTGTTAAGGTGGGACATTCTGATTCTGTAGATGGAAAAATTAGGCCTTCACACAAGAAAAATTAGTATCAAAGTTTAATGTAAATCTTAAATAGAAACAAAAGCATTAATAGCTAAATAATTAAAAGGGTTCTAATTAATAATAAGATCAATTTGGACCACAACATCTAAAGAAATGAAATGCTTCTTCTACTCAATGCTCCAAATATTGAAACTCTATTTATAATTCTAAAAACCACAACAAAACATCACCTAACAAAAATTAGCATCCACCACATATGGCAAAGGCTTGAAAATTTGCATCTCCTTACCTAAATGATCTTTAATTTCTTAAAAGTTAAGCACTGTGCAAAAACCAGTGGCCCGTGCAACACACGGGGATAATACCTTGTTCATTATGAATTTACTTCTATATATGCTAACCTTTCTATAATTTATGGATTTTTTAGATAGGTTCTTATTGGATCCATATCATCATTTTTAATATAATTTGCTAGTATTTCATGACCATACACTAGTAGGAAAACAAGGCCTTTTAGATCATCTCATCTAGATCATTCATTTTAGTAAAAGTTTGAAAAATGTGACCAATGGCTTTTTTATGAATATCAATGTAAGTTTAGACGGGTAGTGCATAAGTGTGATCTAAATAATATTTTATAAACCTGTTTTAAAAGAGTTCAGTCTCAAGACAAATAAAATATTTTAAAATTAAGTTAAAAATTTAAAATTTAGATTTTTACTATACTAGAGCCTTATACAACTAGTTTGATAAACGTTTACAAGTTGATGTTTCATAGGACTAGCACTACTACAGAATATAGTTTTTACATCCCCAAAGCACGTCTGTTTCATAAAAAAGGGATGTAAAAAAATAGAAGCAGTGGCATATTTGTAATTTACGTAGTCACTGTTTGGCCTATCGTGTCCGTTTATCAAGGAGGGGACGAACATGTAGGAGGTAGAAGAGATTTCGCGTCCCTAATTAATATCTAGGATGCACAAGTTTGGGCTTTCACATCCCTAATTTAATTAGGGATGTGGAATCTAGGCTTCCACGTCCCTATTGTTTTTTGGTACGCGAAAGCTCAAATAAAAAAAGGACACGGAAGCCCAAAAAAAAGGACGCGCAAGCTCTAGGCTTCCATGTCCTAAACAAGAAAAGGGACGCATAAGATACCTTTCCGTACCCCTTTTATTATTTGGGATGTGGAAGGGTTCTCATTTCTGCAGTCCCTTTTCTTTTCCTCTTCATTCGTGTGTGCCCAACTCGTGTTCCATTACACTTTTTGTCACCACATTCTCCCTTCTGCCGTGAGCACTTTCTTCCCATCTCCTGGGACGATGTCGCCCAAGCCCTACCGAGTGCTAATCTCTACACTCAAAGCTCGACGTCGCTGACATTATACTTGAAAGGCCAGCAACCATGGTCTACTCCCAAGCCCCACCGAGTATCAATCTCCACACTCAGAGCTTGACACTACCAACATTGTGCTCAAAGGGCCAACAACCACCGTCGACTCCCCACACCGTGACTGTTATAGCTCCCAAGCCTTGCTAAGTACCAATCTTCACACTCAAAGCTCGACATCATCGACATTGTGCTCAAAGGGCTAGCAACCACAGTCGACTCCTCATGCTGTGACCGTCATCGCTTCAACAGCTTGATCCACGATGTCAACCATCACGCACTCTCATACTCCTGCCAAGCATCACACCGCAAGAACTCCTGCCCCCGCACAACGAACAAGCTTAGGCACCCAATATGAGATGACACGGCTCCCTCATCGTAAATCATCAAAATTTGTGGAAATTTGGGACATACCACTCCCTACATCGGCAACGACGTAATCTAGCACGGGATATACCACATCCCAAATATTGATTTTGGGATATGGTAGATGGCTTACCACGTCCCAAAACCAATTTTAGGACGTGGTATGTCCCGGCGTGAAGCATACCACATCCCAAAAAAGTTTTTTGGGACGTCATAGGTCCCACATACGACGTCCCTAATTTTAAATTAGAGACATCGTATGTCTTTTCCATATCCCCAAAATTTTGGACATCATTTATTTTTCTTCTACGTCCCCCAGATACATATCCCCTTAGAAAGGGACGTTAAAAGCCCAAAAAAATGGACGTTAAAGATTTTTTGTAGTAGTGTGGTGTAAAACCCTTATGAGTTGCTTAATAATCATTTTAGCTTCCAAAATACTCTTCCACGTGTATCTTTGAAATATGAAGTTACTTTAATCTATTTTTCTATCATTTCAACTATTTAAACTCTTTTTATCCATTATTTCTTCATATGACTCCTTAAACCTCATCTTGCTCAATCAACATAATGAAATGGCATAGGGCTCTTCCTATTCATGTACATTATCCTCCATCTCTCCTCCTCCTCCTCCTTTGCCTCCAATGCGGCAAGTTCTTTATGATCTCTAAAACAAAGTAGAACACATGGAGTGAACCCTCTTAAGAACTGACACTTTTGCTCACGATCTCAACAAGAAGATTAACTAAATACTCTACAAGAATGGGTATAATTTTTCATTTGATCCCTCTACTCCCTCCTCACCTTCCTCCCTGAGGAGTGTTTGTTTTATATGATAATGCCTTATGTAACATCTCAATTTTTATTCACATAAAATTCCTTAAGTATTAAGATGAATATATGTATTGATGAATAAATGCATTAAGATGAAGATATGTATTAATATTTTGTTTATAAAGGAAAGGAACTATTTATTCTTGTTTTTTAATTTGAAAGTTTTAGACTTGTGTGTCCAAACCAATCATAATTTGGAAAACAAAAGTTGAAGCATAAGTAATGAACAAAGGCATAAGCAACCAATTCACAAAAGCATATACACAGAAGTTTGTTGTGCCTAGAGCTCCATATAAAAACACTAGGGATGATCCAAATTAAGACCAGGATCAGAATTATCTAATCTTGTTCTTAGTCATGGTGTGGTCAGGGTGCCAATACTACTGGGATTAGGAAATCTCAGTCGTCTCTTTTTTGAAATAAACTTAAAATACATCTATTAGTTAAATTCTCCATATTATATTGTTTAAAGTGATCATTTAACAAAAAATATGGACATAATAATTACACAAATTGATGTAAAGTTAAATAACAACATTTATTATGATCATCTTCATTATTATCTTTATATTGTATATAGTTAGATTAATATCACCATATATGCATATTCACTCTGATAAAGATGTGATAGACATCTTATAAAAGGATAACTTAATTTATAAATGTAAGGATACAAAAATAAAAGAATAACTTAATTTATGAGGTAAAAAATAAAATAAAAAATAAAAAACTAGGACCAACATTGGGACCGAGATCTTAAAGGTGATCTTGGTCTCAATCCCAATCTTGGTCCTAATATATATATCACAATCTCGAACGGGGGAAAAAATTCTTGGGATCAAAAGGTCAACGACTGGAATACTTTGAATACCCTTAATAAACACAAACAAGCATATAGTCCCCTGTGCATTGCACTTGGAGCAATAATTTGACCATCTCATACCATATTTAGTGTACAAAGTTTTGATCTAAATTTAGAATGAAAGCTAATTAATATGAAACCATTTGAATCTCAACAAAAAAATTTATTCAACCTCAATACTTACAAAACAATAGCTTCATTCATTCTTCACACAAATGACCTAGAAGCAAATAAAAAACAAGAAAGACTAAAGTCCATCACCTAAAATTGAAAAAAAAAATCATGTTTTCAACTTAACCCATTCAAAATGGAAAAAAACAGAACTGATACCTAAACAAAAATAAATGATTTTATACATACAACCAATTTTTTGTATGCACCACAAAAACACTAATAATGAAGTAATGGAAGGGTTCTTGTCCTAACTATGTTGCATAGGAAGATTAGAACATGCAATAGTACGCACATATGTATGGCTACATGTATGCCCATCTACCGAATCAAATAAGTCCAATAAAAACTTTGCTATCCTAAATAATTAGATATGGAGTGAAATCCAATTTAAATAAAATGCTCATAATCTAAACAGGACAATGATGGAGGGGATAAGTCACCTAACTCTCACTCACATGCAATCAATACAATCGACTAAGGTGAGTAGAGTATGTTCTCAACTCACCTGTTTATTCAATTAGGTAGAGTTACATATTAGATCAAATTATTTAATGTTCTTCACATGTGTGCAAAAACATAAGTGATAGTTACAAAAAACCACTCTCCTTGATGCTTTTCACTTTCCTTTATTTTCAGCAATAATAAATTTGCAATGAGCAAATCAAATACAAATCCATTGTAATGAAAATAAAGTTGTTGACTTACTCATAAATAATCATGGCCTCTTTGGCACACATCTAGATTATCTCCCTTGCATTTACATCCCTTTCCCCTCCTTGGCCCAAAAATGACACCATTTTGGGTGAAAATGGGGGAGGGTGCTCCCTTTTTTCCAGTATTTGAAGTATTTTTCCAGTAGCACCCAATATTATAAGATAATTTTTCACCTTCAAATATTTTTTAGTATATAGGTTGTCCATCTTTTAAAAAAGACATGCATTTAGCACTCTAAAGTATTTTTCCAGTGTCACCAAGTATCATAAAATAATTTGTTTGTGTATCTAGTACCTTAAAATATTTTTCTAGTTTCAAGTAGTACCTTAAACTTAAGATGTAGAGTACTGATGAAAAACATATTTCAAGATATTAGATATAAAAAATATACTTTAGGATCTCGGTGTTATCGACAAAATTATTAAGAGTGTTGATTGAGGTAAAAATTAATTTATAATGTATTTTAAGGTGCATCTTGCTAGATAGTTACTACTAAAAAATATTTGAGGGTGAAAAATTATCTTATAATACTAGGTGGTAGTGGAAAAGTACTTCATATACTTAATGTTATTTTTTTAAAAAAAAATAGGAGCACCCTCCCCAATTTTCACCAAAAAATAGTGTAATTTTGAGGCTAAGGAGGGGAAAGGGATGGAGACGCAAGGGAGAGAATCTGGATTCATTTGGCACTTAGCTAGCCTTTATGCTCTGTATGCAAATACAAGACAATTGGTGAGCACATGCACTACATAATAGAATCACTGCATATTGAATGTGCAACATAAGTTCACAAATTGAATTACAGTTGGAGCAACAACAAATGAAATTATATTGGCCTCGTGATAAACTTCTCAAACTCAAGAAAATATGGTAATTTGGCACTCACCTACTGTTTGTGATATGTGTGGAGGTGTCGAGTAGCAAGCATTATCACTGCTTGGTTCAAATTCAATGTATTATGTATAGACCATATGTCTGCGAGCTACATTAAACTTTAACCAAGCATAAACAAATTGGCCTATCAACACACCACATGATCCCATATCTGACACTTCTCAAGACATGAATATATGGTCTTTAGTATATTTCTATTGTAGGTTAAACCCTATGATATATATGGTGTTGTTGGAAAGACTAAATGAATCACAACCAAGTGATTAGGGCATATTTCCCAATCAACACCGCCATAATATCATAAGGTCACATGCTGTGCAATTTCAAAAAATTTCACAACCAACCAAAGAGTATATTGAAAATACTGTTTCAACTATGGTTTTGACAAAGAAGGAAAAGAAGTATCGATGGTTTGTGAAAGACAACAATTAAAACTTCTATGAAAACAAAGATCATGAAAGAGAACACTCATAAAATGCGAGAGCAAAACATCTAACAAGTGTTTGAGAAAAGCAACAATTGTATATAACATAAGGGCAAAACAACAATGATAGAGAAGGAGAGCTCAACAGAAAGGAATACCAAGCCATCCCAATGACACAGATAGAGAGAGAGAGAGAGAGAGATAGATCACGGTGGATGGAGGCAACAGAGGAGAAAGAGGGTAGTGTGGGACTAAAATAGGTTAGAAATGAAGACTCAGCATGAAAGTGAGTGTACACACACCACTTAGAGCAACCTTTTATACACCGATTATCATTAAAGACCAGTATCATTAGCAACATTTTCTTCATCAATGATCATTAATGATTAGTCTCAATTAATAAAAAATCATTTCAAATTCATAACCATACCATTTTTCAATTCAGGGCCCTTTTGGCTGTGACTTATCGGAAGCGACTTATTTTTATAAGTGGCTTATGATAAGGAACTTATAAAAATAAGTAATTTATGATAAGTCAATTGTATTTGGATTGGGGATAAGAAAAGTGACTTAATGGGAGTAGAATAAGTTACTTGTGTTTGGGTTGGGAATAAAAGTAAGTGACTTATTATAGATAGAAAAAGTTACTTATTTTTATAAGTCACTTTTTCCAACTTATTTTATAAGTTACTTATTGACATAAATTACTTATTACTATAAATTGCTACCAAACGCTAAAATCCCATAAGCTCCTAATTTTATGTATCCACCACTGGAAAACGCTCACAAACGCTCAAGGCAAATAGGTTCAGCCAGTATGAATTGTAATTAAGAACTAAGAAATAACAAGAAGTTTCACTTTAAAGATTTAAAATTTTTCACCATCAACAAGAGAGTGATAACAAGAGATAGATTATCATCAATATGAATTATCAAAATATGTAAAAGACAAAAAATTTTCCATTAATCATTGCCTAAAGGAGGGCAATTTACATGCATGAAATGAAAATATTACATAAAAATATTATATACTATGATAATTGGCTATAAAATCATAACACCATCAAAATATAATAATAATGGGTTCTTGAAACTCAATCCTTTAGAAGATCATCATCATTATATGAAAGTCATTGTGCTTACTCCAAACGGTTGATGAGGTCATTCAACACTGCTGCAATCTCCTCCAATCGTTTAGAGAAGTAACCTTGCTTTGCCATGACCTCTAGATGAGTACCATGGAGGCAGAAGATGGGATCAACAATTTCCTCCAATGTCAAAGTTGGAGGAGGCTATGAAGAGGAATTGCTAGTAACTACTACTGAGGAGGATATGGGAACAATGCTGGCTCTTTTTTGCTATTAGAAGTTTTGTGCTCAAAAATAAAGAGAGAAATAGAAAAAAACTTTTGAATTCGAATGTTAAAATTATAGGTACCTTGGTATTTATAATTGAGACTAATGACAAGAAACTTCAAATGATATTGACGAGACATAAGTCATGCCCTGAAAGTTGAAAACATTTCATATCAAGATCGATCATCCTTGAAAAATTGGTCTAAATAATAATTACGAGACCCGATGCACATATTATCTTATGGAAATAAAAAGTGACCTTTAGAAAAATAAATGACATTTAGACCAATCAAGAGTTAAAAAAATGGTTTATATTAACATATTTAGACTTTATGCCACTATAACTAGTCTAAATATAATGAACAATATCCTATATACATAATATAATTTATTGATAAAATGTGTATAAATATATTCTACCATAAAATAAACTTATCAAATCATATAAGAGAAAGAAAGAACAACAGAACAACAAGAAAAGAACGTGATGAAGATCAAGACTGGAAATTAAAATATTTTTCATTATTAACTTTTTTCGCTGCCTTTAGTACATTGAATTTTTTTGACATAATTAAAAAAGGCAATCTTCCTCCTCATCACTGGAGGAAGAAGAGGAGGGGAAGAGGGATCATTAGAAGGATTGCACTCAACATCATTGGCGTCAAGTATAAGGTTGATCTTGTTGTTCATAGTGTGTAGCAACTACAATAGTCTCTTGAGGTGTTTGTCAATGTGAGCCACCCTCTCTTGGAGGTGCACAAAAAGCTAGCTTATTGAAGGAGGTGGAGGAGGTGGTGAAGGCTGAAATGGAGGTGGAAGAAAAGGAGGACAATAAACAACCCTAATGAGTACCATATTTGATGTTCAATAGATCGATGGAAAAGAGTAGTTGAATCTAAAGAAATAAAAACATTGAGGAGTTTAAATAGAAAAGACAAATGGAGATTAAATTTATTGAAGGCTTCATAATCAAATAGAACACTACTACAAAATTGTCTATATATGACGGTTGTTTTTGTCCATATTTAACCGCTATATATTTCTTCACCATATATAATTAAGAAACCGCCATATATTGGACTAAATATGTGACAGTTGTAAACTAGAAACATGATCCGTAATTCACATATGTATGATTGTTATTAGTTAAACCGTAATATATGTAGAAAACATATATGATGGTTTTTTAAAAGACTATAATATATAATTATATATGACGGTTGTTTTTAAACAACCGCCAAATATTTAGACAATTTTTTTAAAACCAATGCTCATTTTGCTTGAGCCCCTATATGTGCATATATGTATGTATATATGTAAATAATAATCTAGATTAGATAAGAGAGAATCAGCACTGCAAAAGCAGAATATATATATATAATAGATGCAGGAAATTAAAGGCACAAATCAAGTAAGCTAAGAAACAACTATATATATACATATATATAGGTGCACATGGAACATTTGAACATATCAAGCTAACTAGCTAAGAAATTAAACTACAGACTTTAATTTGTTCAAAGTTTTAATTAATATATACAAAGAATTAGCTAGCTAGCTAAGTTGTGCTACCACCCATTGCCAATGAATGGTTATGGCCAACTCTTCAACGAGCTCTTCAATTTGCTGGCTTGAATACTCATCACAGTAGGCCTCACAAAGTACTGCATGCAAATTAAAAATAACAAGTTAAATTAAGGAAAAGGCTAGGGGCAGGAAATTAGCTAATGCTTCTACACTACACACACACACACATCAAATACATACCATAGAGTTAATGGAGCTAGGTGAGTAGATGATTATATCCTTCATGTATTTTATGACACAGTACCCACAATAATTGCTACCACTCAGCTACATCGGACACTATAAGTAAACAATATAATATAATCATTAATGAACGTAACAATCTCTAGTTGGTAGTTTAGGTAAATTAAATCTATAGTCGTATTTTTTGGTAAATTATATTACCACACTATACATACCTTAAATTTCTTCCACTTCAGGGCAGAGTCAACATTTGTTATAGACAACGACAACTCGCAGCAGATGCCTTTATCAGAGGCATAATTCAAAAGCACCTTGACATAAACATAATTGGAACAAGAAGTTAGCAAACTATTATTGCAATATTTATATATAAAAACTAACTTCAAGTAAATGTACAAATGTGTGTGTGTGTGTGTTACGAGCTAGTGATATGATGAATTGAACACCTCGACCATCTGTGGTAAATTGTTTGGGTCCTCATGTAGCAGATCAAAGTACCAAATCCTCTACTTGAAGGGATTTAGCACAATAAACATCCAATGACCCCTGCATATATATGTAGAGATTGAAAAACACAATTAAGAAAACATATATACATGCAAATAAAAAAGGAAAAAAACTATATGTACGTAGTTACCCATGACAATATGTGTAATATCCCAATTTTTGAGAAACTTATTAAATCATGATAAAATCATTATCGTATGATTTTATGTGTGTATTGAGGAGGAAAATTACAGACTAATTTGATTACAGAAATATGAGAATTTTTATAGGTCTATTTTGATTTAAAATAGACAAAAAATTTTTAGAGGAATTTAAGGAAAATAATCGGGCATATAAGTATCTTACAATTTAAATACATGGGATTATTTAAATTAACCAAGAGGGACCAAGATGATAAATGGGGAAAAACATTGGAGGCCCCAATGTGCAATTTTATTCTTCAAATAATAAGATGCCCAATTATATTTTTCTCCTCCATGTAGGGTGACACATGGCATAAGATTAGTTAATTCATTTTCCCTCCCTCTTCCACGTGTGCAAGCATTTGGTCAAAGTGGTTTTGACCAACCACTCATTTTACTCCCCACGGTTTCCATTACTCCTTTAACCAAATTCATTTTTTGCTTCTTCGGCGAGAGTGAGAGCTTGCTCCATTCATTTACCCATTGCACCATTTGCTTGACCGAGAGAGAAGAGAAAGCTTCGGTGCAGCAGCTCCTTCCACCTTCGATTTCATTTTCCGTTGGTTACATCGGCACTGCAGAAGGGAAATAGAGTAATTGCTGCTGGAGAAAAGCAAAGAGAGAGGTCCTGCAGCACCAAAATTATGAGTCTGAGGCAAAGATCAAAATCGCGATCTCTAGACCCCAGTGAGAAGCCGAGAAAGAGAGGGATTTGGTTCTGCAATTTCTGCAAAAGTCGTGGAGAGCCGAGAGATTCAGAGAGCTTCGGTCAATAGCTGCTGGAATGGAATCGTGAGTGAGAGTGTTTTTGTGTTCTGCATCTCGTGTTGCTGAATCTGAGAAGTAGAAGAGATGATCACCACATGCAAGACCAGATTTTGAGAAAGGTGAGTTCGAAATCTATCATTCCCCTTCAACTCCCTCGGTTTATCTTTAGGAACCGAGAATGCATGTGTTCTGTTCTTGTTCGAAGAGTATGCTGAGAATGGATTCGAATAGGTGATGGGTATGCTGAAAGTATATGCTTATGTGAATTCTGGAAAGTGGAACCTAGATGAATATGTTTCTGATTTTGGGTCCATATGTATATGTTCTTATCCGAAGAACATTTCTGGAAATGCCAAATATATATGCCTATGTTCATGTGGTTTCTGGAATTGTAGGATACATATATATGTGTATATGCCTTTGGATTTGTACGGATTTTGGAATTGAGAATCATGTATGTATGTTTGGGTTCAGCAATGGAAGTGTGGAAACAAATGTAAGATGTGGGTCTGTTTGGAATTTGGTTATTTGGTAACAATACCAAATGTGTATGCTGGAATGTATGCATATGATAGGGGTTTTCAATGCATTTAAATGGTGTGCATAAGGTTAACTAGGTCCTGAAAATAATTATTGGGTCAAAGAACTAAGAATATAAACATTGGCATGAAAACATGTACATAGAAGTATCATAAAATAGTGTTTTCGGTTCAGGGGATAGTCTGTTTCATGCGAAAATTTCATGGGGTAAATGATGTCCATTTCCCCTGAAACTTTACAGAATTGTAGAGGACTGAACAAGCTTTAAAATGAGTCCTAGTTTGTTCAATTTGTACTTGTGGATTAGGAAATATGATTTTTGGAAGTTGAGGCAAAATTCTGGAATAAAATACTGTCTTCCGAAATTGATTATTTCGAAAATGGATCCAAATGACTTTGGATAGCCATGAAAATTTACAGGGGAGTCATAGACATATAGAAGTTTAATACAAACTTGGAACCAAGTCATTGGGATTTCTGTAGAATTATTTATGAATTTTTCAACTCTCTGGAATCTGACAGGGCAAGTTTCTGGCAAAGGTGTTTTGTGTAACTTTTAAACAAGGCAAACCATTTTCGTTTTTAATGAAAATTGGTGAGTGAAATGTAGACATCCTAAAGTTTACAATGAGTCCAAAAACAAGTCAAATGGATGTCTAAAACTAGACTTATGATTTTTACAAGTTATGGGACAGAATCAGAAATAAGTCTGGAATCAGTCCAAGTAAATAGAGTAAAACCTCATTTTCTGGAATTATTTGCATAATGTGGTTCCAGGAATTATTTTTCATCTAAAGGGGATTTATTGAGGGTCATATAGAACTTGGAATTACATTAATTGGAATCTCCTAGAAGGAGTTGCGAATTTTCTAAGTTAAGCGAAAATTCGGGATAGTTTTCATAAGAGACTAGAAATACAGGATTTAAGAGATTTTTAATGACAACCAACCTAAGTAATGATTAAGTAAGTATTAGTCAGATAATGACATGTCATCCATAATTTTGGATTGATAGGACCTAATAGCTGTCCGGAGTGTGATTGTTGCCTGAGCACGGATAAACGGTTGGAAAGTGCTGAAGGAAAGCAACCAGGTAGTACCTCTGTCCGTTGTTTGATATAAGATGCACTTCATGTTTTCATATTCATCATGAGTTGTTTGGTATGCTGTGTGCGGGGTGGTCGCCCGAGCTGTGTGCCAGGGTGGACGCTCATACCAATGAATTATATGGTATGCTGTGTGCGGGGTGGTCGCCCGAGCTGTGTGCCAGGGTGGACGCTCATACCATTGTCCTGCTGTGTGCGG
>JBAGKO010202099.1:0-13896 GCA_037177275.1 Acacia concinna
CCCAAAATTACACATAAAATCATAAAATCACACTCTATTTATGATTTAATGTGGTTCCCAAAAATTGGGATATTACAGTTAGTACATAATAGAAATATAAGTATAACCAAAGAACTAAACACCAAAAGATACAAGCTCATAGTTCAAGGACAAAGAAAAGAATGAGTTCATGACGCCTATGGTGTGGTTGAGGTGAAGGGCTAGAATCATTTGGTCTCTGTGATGCTTGAGAAGCTTGAGAATGATCACTACCCTCCCCTTTTTTATCATCATAACATCACTCGAAGCTAGAAAACCAGGATAGGTAAGAAGAAGCACATGCTCCACAAGAGATACCAATGTCTCAATGGTAGCAGAAGTAGCCTCGTCCATATCAAGATCCTCTTGATACTGAGTAGAGGAACCACCATATGGTATGGGATTAGGAAGATCAAAAAGTGGTATCTGGGGTGAATTATAAGAGACATCAACAATGATCTCTTTTGTAACATCCCAGAATTTTTGTAGGCTGAAAAAGGGCATTTTAGGCCAAAATAGTGTTTTTAGGATCAACTAAGTATTATACCTTGATATTTTTCAAGGCCTAGATGAGGTATTTTAGATGAACCAAGGGCCTTAGTCTATAGAGGACTAAGAGATCTCACAACAATTAAAGTGAAATTCAGGGAAGGACCTCTGCGTAAAAGGGAACAATTCCGCAAAGTTTCAGGACAAAATGCGAACATGTCTTAGGGCCCCGAAAATTCCCATAAAATCTCAAGAAATAGTAGAAGGCAGCTAGAACTGTATGGCGTGATCAGAATGTTGTTTCAAGGTCTAATGAATTTATTAGGAATTTTTGAATATTTTCATAAATTTTGGCTGGATAGGGTTTTTGGCCAAAAACTGATATTATCAAATATATTGGGACCTCAGTATTCTGGATTGGGATATGGAAAAATTATTATATTATTTTAGGGAATTTTTGATACAGTAAAAACTAGAAAAGAAAACCGATTATGTAAGTACAAGCCCTTGAAAATTGGTAAGATACGGATAAAAAAGGTTTTATGATAAAATTGGGAGTTTTAGTTGTCCGAAAATTCTAAAATTTCAATGGTAGTCTCCTGGTATATTTAGGGAATTTTGGTCAATTTTTGAGAATTTTTAGACAACCACAAAATTTTCTGTTATTTTCCAATTTTTGGGTCGTTTCAGAAGAAATTATTGGATGAAAGTGGGCTAGGCAGGCTCCCTGGGCCCACTTGGACGTCGCCCACTCTTGGCTTGGAGAAGGAGGCAGTTTTTGGCATGTGAAATTCAAGAATTATGTAGAAGAGGACACTTGTCAAAAAAGGTAAAAACTTTTAGGAAAGTTACACCTAAAGACCTAATAAATATTTGCATTTTGACCCCTCCCCTTAACCTATAAATAGACCTCTTCTCCCCACGTTCCTTCACACCGAAAAAGTTGCTCCCCTCTTGTAATATCCCAAATTTTTGGGAAACTCTTTGAGATATGATAAAATCAGTATTTTATGATTTCATGATTATTTTGAGGTAAAATTCAAGGGATGAAAGGAAAATTTCCCAAATCAAGTTTATGAGGCCCAGAGGGTGAAAAAATGTGAAAAATAAATTAAGACAAATTTTCCATCCCTCACAGGAATTTCTAGCTAATTAAAAAGGAAGAATTAGTTAGAATTAAATACAAAAAATATCCAAAGGCCTCCAAAAAGTGATTTAAATGAAGGAAATATTAGCCCAAGAATTTTAATAAATTATGAAATTATTTCCAGTTCAAAAGAATATAGAGATTGATTTATAGGATTTTCTTTCCTAAATTTTATCGGTAAGAGCCCAAATTCAAAAAATAATCTAGAAAAAGATAGTAAATATTGGAAATAATGATTAAGAAAAATTGGGGAGTACCCTTGAATTATGTAGAGACTAATGACAGTCAGTTTGGAATTTTCAAAGACAGTCGATATACCAGCTTTACTGAAAATTCATCTGGCAGGTCACATTTTCTCCTGGAATTATAGCTAACTGAAGTGAGTAGTGTTTTGTTCAATTCCAATTGCCATTTACGTTAGTTTTGAGAGGGACTAAGTTAGAAACTTGGGAAACATTGGAAGAACCTAATGTACAATTATCTCACATATATATTAAACAGACCCATTACAATTGTTCTTCCACGCATGAAGAGTGTAACCAGCTGTTGTGATGCATGTTTGGTTTCTCTATTTGCTCTCCGCGTGCAGCTGGTTATTCCCATTTATCTTCACATAGACAAGAGCCATAGGTTGCAGCATTCCATTCTTCACTTTGCCATTGTTCATTCGGTGCTGAGGGAAAGAAAGAGAAGCTGAGAGTAAGAGAGGGAGAGGCACTGGTTCAATGATTCAGCATTCTCCATTCTTTCATTTCATCTTCACTGAAGCAAAGCGAGAACTGAGAGGCATTTCCTTCTACCATTTCTTCCATGCATGAGAGAGAGAGAGTCGGGCTTCATTATTCATTCCTCATTCCTTCATTTAGCTGAGAAAAGGAGGGAGTTTTGGATTCTCCATTATTTGATTTCTGCCACTAAAGATAGTGAGCAACTGAGAGAGAGAAAGAGTGAGACAGATATGTGATTCTTTATGGAGAAACCAAGAGAGGAAGAAGAGGATTTCAGTCGGTGAGTTTCTGAAATCTCCTCTATCTTCATAATTTCTATTTCCCGCTTGGTTGCATGTTGAGTTTATGGAACTCGGAACCGAATGCATGTAGGATCCATGAACCCAGAACTGCATTCATGTGTCGATTTTTGGTCTTACAGGTGTCTTCTCTAGGTTCGGTAATCATTTGTGAAGCAAGGATGAATATATACACATGCATGTGTGTTTTTGATTCAGTGGAGCTGTCTGTTTTGTGTAAGAATTTGATAGGGTAAATAATCTCAATTTCGTCTAAAAATTTATGGAAAGATAGAGGACATATTAAGATTTAAACCAAGTGCTATTTCATGTAATTTGGATTTGTAGATTGAGAGATATGATTTTTGAAATTTAAGGTTGAGTTCTGGAAGGAAAAACATGATTACCGAAAAAGAAGCATTTTGAAACAGTAGAAAATGACCTTTGATAGCTATGAAATTTTATGAGGAATTAGTAGACATATAGAGATTTAAAATAAGATTAGACCTAGGTCATTTGAAGTTTTGTAGCCTAAGATGTGAATTTTAAAATTTTGCATGAATTTGTCAGAGTGAATTCTAACTTGGGGATTTCGTGTAATGTTTAAACAGAGCAAACCATTTTCATTTCTTATGAAATTTGGTGAGTTATTAGTAGGAATCCTAACCTTTACAAGAATGTACCAAGTGGATGTCTAGAAAAAGAGTTATGATTTTTGAAATTTAGGGCTCTGAATCAGGGAAAAGCCTAAGAGTCAGTTTGAAGGAATAAAATTAAAGCAAATTTTTGAGGTTTAATTGCATAATGAAGTTCTGTAACTTATTTTTCCTATATAGTATACTTATTAAGGGGTAACTAGAGACAAGAATCAAGTCATTTGGATCTCCCCAACCTAAGTTATGAATTTTCTAAGTTCAGTGCAAATTAGGGCAGATTCTGCCAATAATTGAGGAAATTATTTAATGACAACCAACAATATGATAAAAGGATAAAGATTTATTGAGTGGGTCAAGAATAATATAAATAAATTATGTTATTAAAGAATAGAATAGACATTGACCGCTCTATATGGAATTATGAAATATAGGGTTTAACATTTGCCTCCAAGAGATAACCAGCAGGAAAGGAGACTGGTGAAGGTAAATAGCTGGAAGGCCAACAAGTAGTAACTTTGTCTTTCATTTGTTATAAGATACACTACATGTCTTTGTATTCATCATGAATTATCTGGTATATTTTGTGTTTTTGCAGGGTGGTCGCCCAGGGCCTATTGCATGGGTAGACGCTAAGGCCAATAACATGTTTTGATTTTGCAAGGTGGTTGCCCAGGGCTTAGTTCACGGGTGGACGCTCATGCTAATGTATCACTGTGTGATGCACAAGTGGATGCTTGGGGCCTATTGCACATGTATCACTCGTGGCCTTGTGATGTACCTAGCGTTATGGTGTTATGTGAATTGTATGTTATACATTGAATGTTGTTGTGATTTATGACAACTGTGTGACATGTTGTGTAATGTTGTATCTTTATTATTGACTACCTATTACTACTAAGATTCTTTTGAATCTCACTCTTTTTTATAAATCAATTTACAGTTTAGGAATATAGCTCGAAAGGCAAATGAATTTTTATTGAGGGTAAGTAAGAAGGTGGGGAAGCTGATTTAGTTGCTCAAGTTGGTTGTCTATATAATGTTTGTTGTTATACTTATATTTTGATAAGCCTTGTAAGGCTATTGGTTGTAAAAGTATAACTGTAGTTAAAATTGTATAGAATAGTTAAATTGTAATTTTCTAGCTAAGAAGAAATATCAATACCCAAGTACCCACAGGTAAGTGCCATCTTCGTTGATGGCTGGATAATGGTAGTAACAATATGCAAGATAGTAATAATTACAGTGAGTAGAATTGAATTAACTCTGTAATTATTAGATATGGTTCATAATGTAGTTATGGTCATATATGAAAATGTCCATAACTTAATAAGTAATTAAGTGAAAAAGGGAAGATAGAATAAAGCAGCTAAAGAAGAGAAGCTCTATTACTACCACACATAGTTAGTACAATAAAGGGTTTGAACCACTGGTTAACTGTTTTGAAAGCAATTTAAAAAGTTTAAAATTTTTCAGAAAATCCATTCATGCTACAGGTGCAAACCCTGTGTCTGGATTTAATTCATTTAGTTGTTTATAAAATTGTTTCACTTTCCGCTGTGTAGTTTAAAGTCATTACAAATTAACCTACAAGGACTGTGAGTAAAATAGGGAGTCACAAGTTAGGGTTCCAAACCTGAGTTTGCCTCCAAACTCAAGTTTGTTACTTACTTCTGAGATCTTCCAAAATGCATCAAACTCAAGTGTATTGGCCTTATTAAACTCAAGTTTGTTACTTACTTCTGAGATCTTCCAAAACCCATCAAACTCAAGTGTATTGGCCTTATTAAACTCAAGTTTGTCCTTATTTACACTAAGTTTATGTTACAAAATAATCCCAAGAACTCAAGTTTACCTTCTTCTTAAACTCAAGTTTGTTTGACATTATTTCAAAATATTCACCTGAAAACTCAAGTATGGCTTTGCATACAAATTACTTTGAAAGTTTTTCCATTTTTTTAGAAACCCATATATGTTGAGTTACTTTTCAAAAACCTTGAGTCTACCCTTAAAATCACTTTGCTCTTCAAGAGAATCGTTTTCTTTGATCTAAACTCAAAAAAGAAACTAAATCCAAACATTTTTCTTGATATTTTTTTTATTTTGAAATACTCACTTTTGTCATTAAACTCAAGTGTATGAAAATACATGAACTCAAGTTTACATTCTTTCAAATGTATTTTCCTCCTAAATCATTGAAGATAAACTCAAGTTTTCATACAAACTCAAGTGTGCAATTATAAATTAAAAAATCCTACAAATATAGCATCGTAGTGTAATCTTTGAATCATTTATATGTTTATGTTATTTATACCCATTCAATGCTACTGTTTCTATAAGCTCTCTTGCATGATAAAGAATATATTATAAGTGCTTATCGACGAATACAAACACAATATAAAAAGCACTTTATATGTCAGAGCTTTAAATGCAAACATTATATGCTTACAACCTACGAAGACGATGAACATTCTCTTTGCTCTCAATGGCTACTTTCTTTACCGCAGAGGAAAATTATTCTTGTCCCACAATGGCTCCAATCCAAGAGACCAATAACCTTCAACAGACAATTGAATAGTTGTAATAGACACTGAAGAGTCTCAACAATCACCAACCGAAGAAACACTATAAAAAGATAAGACATTTAAGACGATCAAATAACTAAGTGAGGCATAAATTTATTGTGCTACTGTTGCATTAAGTGTTTGTCTTAACTTCTCTGTATTTATTGATATTGTGAGCTTCAGTGTTTATATATACACTCTGTGAGAGTCTTGTAAAAAGTTGTCTCAAGAATCTCGTGAGAGATACTCAAGATAAAAGGACATTGGTCTTTAATTTCATATTTTATTAATAATACATAATAATTAATATGATTTATCTTTATTCATTCTGTAGAGGAAGATGCAGCAACAGGAGTAGTTACATCTACATTAGGTGATTCAAATGAATGAAGATCTTATATGTGAAGTTTGAACATGATTTGATGGAGAGTAATGATTAATTGATGCTTATAAATGAATGGAGAACAATGTTTTGTAACTTGTAATTTGTGAATTTGTGTTGTTTGGAGTTTGAACTTCAAGTGTTAGTATTTAGTACTTAATAGGTTAGAATATTAATATGAACTAACATATGGTGGTTGATGCTAGATAACATTATTGGCTGGCTGTTGGAGACTTAGTGTTAGTTGATATTTGCTAATTGCTACTATTACTTTATCTTTCACATGTTGGACCAAACTAAGCAGTAAGCAGGCCCTTTTTTTAAGGCAAGAGCATAAACAGGTACCCCACCTCATTTATGCCCCACCCCATATATAACGAGGTATAGGTTCTATCATTGGTATGGGTTTCCCATACCCATGTAACATAAAACGGGCAGGTCATTGGTCCACCCATAAGATAGACACGCCCACCCATTGTTCACCCCTAGAGAGAACAACTAACCCTAACCCTAATATATAATCATAATCTTGACTAATCACTAAATATGATAAAATAATATCATATTACAATAAAGTTAGAAATTCAAATACAAAATAATAATAGCAACAATTTATAATATAATATATTTTTCAATAAACCAAATCTCAAAGCCTAAGCGATTTGAGACCATGTTTGACTTGTAAGACTCCTTGTGATTCAATCATGAGTTGTGCCTCAATATAGCATGATTCTTGTAGTAAATTGGGCTCTTAATGATAAGAGACACCATTACTTGACCAAGCCTATAATTCATCTTCATTAATATCTCATGGCCATAAAGACATAACATACATAATTTATTTATTTCATTAGAGTCATTAACCACTATAGAAACCTCAACTTCTTAAAAATGCTCTTATCACTTAAACCTCAACTATGCACTTTTAATCCTTTGACTTAAAAGTTAATTTAACATGCTTCTCTCCCATAATTTTGCATGTAGATCCCATTGTTAGGTCTAATGAATTAAATGAGATCTCATTCCCCTTCAATTACTCAACACAATGGCATAAGGGGCTATTACACAAAAGTTCTATTTTAGTGTCTAATGTTTTTGAATTTGGTTTATCACTTATACCGTATGCAAATTTTCATTTAAAATCATTGAAGCATATAAATCATCAAATTCTAATCCCTTCCTTTCCCTGTTCTAACAAAAAATTTTACATGGAGAAAGAGAAAAGGATTTTTCATCATTTCATTCTATAAACTACCAAAATTCTAGCTCTAACCTCTTCCCTAATAAAATTTGATTTAAAATCATGCTTTCTAAGTATTTCCAACATTTTAGAAGAATCTCCTCTTTCCTTTTTTACTTCCCAAAATTACAAAACTCAAGAACAAGGCCAATAATGATCAACTACATCATCAAAGCAACATGACTCAACTTACGTAATTTAATTTTGAACTTGAATATTTGAAACTTCCCTTCTTAAAACCCTAACCTCTCTTTCTTATCTTTCTAAACATAAATTCAAGAGAGGCTTTAGAGATTAGAAGAGGTTTTGAACTAAGAAACTAGAAGAGATTGAAGGTTTGACATCAAACTTACCTATATTCTCTTGAATTTTCCTCTTCCTCTTCCTCTTTTTGCTTACCCTCCTCCTCACTTTCGTGCTCCCTTTGCCTCTTCTCTCTTTTTTTGTCCAGGTTGCTGAAACTAATAAGAAGAATGAAGGAGTAGTAGACTTTAAATGATTTTTCTCATCTCATAATCATATTGTATAATCTTCATGTCTAAACTATTATCTTAATGGGTATTCCATGATCCAATTATCATAATTTACATTTCATCCTTCCCTAGCTTCAAATTTCACCACCTCTTGTACTTGATAGAGACAAGAAATCCCTTTCCCAAAGCTTATTTATCAAAACTAGCTTTTGCTTATTTGATAACATGGGATTAATCTTCCACATATTAATTTTAAACATTATTGAATCATATAATAAATGTGAATTCATCAATAATTCACATTGATTAGGAAGTAATTCCCTAAATTTTCTCAAGCTCAAATTTGATCCTTAAGTATTTTCCCTATAATTTTTGAGAAATTGCCTTATTCTTGAATAAAAGTCTATAAATTATTATTTAAAGTAAAATTTCCATTTCTAAGGAATGAAACATTTTTATATAGTTCCATTAACCTTAAAATAGATTTTCCCATCTTTCCCAATTATTTGAGCCCTCCTTAAATTTTTCATAGCTACTTTTGGCTAATTATCTTTTAGTTAGCCAAAATTCTAATAATTCTTTAAAATTCCTTTTTGAGGTAATTTTCTCATTTATACATCAATTAAGCCTCAAATATAACTTGTGGAATCGCCTCTTGGGACTTTTTTTAAGCTTATGGGCATAATTTCCAAGATCGGCCTTACATACATGTAATTTGTAGAAATTATGCTTTGACCACAATACGTTAACATAGTGAAATATATATAAACAAAAAACAAGATTGCAGTGGCAACTCCATGGGTATCTACTGACAAGTTCATGTCCAACGTCTAACAACTTAATTTATATCACAATAGAAATTATCATAAATGAAAGTTGGATATAATAACATATTATATCCAACTTTTATTCACATATTCAAATGCATCTATAATGTAAGCTATACATTATCACATACCATCTAAAAATGTAGTTGTGTCCAAATATTACTGTGAACTTCATAACAAGTCTGTTAATCTCTTTTCCCATAATTGAGGATATCATTATTTTGTACCCGTCGTAGTTTGTATCTTCCTTATTGATTCTTGATCTTATTGTTCCCCCTTATATGAAGGGAACATATAGATTCTTCCAAGAAGTACTAGTCATCACCACTGTCCACCTACACAACATAGTTGTCATTAAGAACTATCACTGCTCCTATTGACAACACATTCTAACTTTGTACATAAGTTGTTCCAACCACACAATTTTCACCTCATGAGGTCAAACGCTGCCTCAATAGAGTGGTGACTTCTCATTTGGATTCTTTTGTCATCCATTGTGATGGGTCTTTCTTCTTAGCAACCAATGACTTTCGAGCGATGGGACTTTCTTCACATCATCACCCACTGCAATGGGACTTTTGTAGTGATGCACTATCACCCACTGCTGCAACTACATGTCGTCACATACGCCAAAATGACACACTATTATTCACCATTGTCTTGCTCTTGATTGGAAGAGCGCTATTATTCTAGAGTTTAGACAAAGTCATGGCTAGGGTAACCGATATGGAGAGAATGGAGACATATGAAGGAAGTGCCTGAGAAGGACATAAATGACAATAACATCAATAGAGGAAGAAATTGAGTACTAGACATGGAGACATAATCAAATGAAGAGGAAGAGTATATGTAGCAACATCCGTATGTTGTTGCATATTCTCTTCTCTAGTTCCATCATTAATGATGACTTGCGAATCATGCCTAGCCACTAAAAAATAAATGCAATATATATTATATATAATCCTTCTAGTGTCTTCATCTATCTAGACTTTCATGCAACTTTCAATTCGATTCCTGTTGAAAGCTCATCCCCTCGTAGTCTTAAAGTGACTTGAGATTGTTGGGTACTGGTTTGAGAGTGTGGGTGCACTTACATTATAGGATTAGAGCTAATTAATCCTTTTCCTTGTAATTCTAGATACCTCTCCATTTTGATTAATTTGTTACAAGAAGTGAAAGAATTTGTTCATATTAATATATTGAAATGAAAGTATGCATTAAAAGCTTTTAGATGCTCACATATTTATTTGTTTCCCTCTTAGGGAATTATTTATGACAAATTGGATGTTTTGAAGCACATCCTCTTTTAGTCAACATCTTTAGTAGAGTTGGAGGAAAATCAAAAGTATTCTTGCCAACCTCCTCTTTTAGTCAAATTGTGATCGTTGACGAGCCTTCCCCATAGTCTTTCTCCTACTAGCTTTGTTAGTTGTTTCATTTTTTTCTATGGTCTACCAGGTAAATTACAAAGTGGTAGTAACTTCATGGGTTGGAATCTCTCAATTCTTCAAAAAGTTTTTCCCCTCACAAGTTGAAACATATTTCTATAACTAGCTTTATAGGAGTTCTTGTAGTAGTACCTTGAAATTTGTATGATTGGATCCACTTTAGTATGATATAGGGTACAAATGACATGTTAGCAAGGGATAACAATTAAATCCTGAGCCAATTAATTTTTGCCCCTTATGAAAATTGTGTGTCTATTGTCTCCATCAATCATCTTATAATTGTAATCACCATTAAAGTAACATTACATCCCATTGACAACTCTTTATTAATCTCATAAAGAGTCACACACTTGAGGCTAAAGATTTTCCTCCACCTACCAATATTCTTTTCACTTTATGTCCACTTGCTTGTTAACTTAACTCTTACTATAGTTGCACAACTAGATGTAGCCCTTGTACATGACAAAAATTAAAATTTAAAACAACTAAACATTTAGTAATGATAATATGAGAAAAATAAATTACAAAACCAAAAATTCAATTATGAGTAAAAAAACAAAGAAACATACGAATTGCATCTACAAGAAATATGTTGTAAGACAACAAAACTAGAAACTAAATACAAAAGACTAAATTTTTTTTATTACACGTGTATATTTGCATTATAGTTAATCATTCTCCTTCATCAAAATCTAAAGATTTCTTCACCCATTTCAAGAACCAACTTTAGTTCACTATGCTTTCTTTTTGTGTAATAGTGAAAGTGTAACATCCTGGAATTTTTGTAGGCCGAAAAAGGAGTATTTTGGGCAAAATAGCATTTTTCAGCCAGACCAAGGGTTGTACCCTAATATTTTTTTTAGGCCTATATGAGGTATTCAGGATGAGCCAAAGGCCTTAGTCTGTAGAGGACTAAAATATCTCACAACAATTGAGGTGAAACTCGGGGAAGGACCTATATGCAAAGAGAGAAAGTTTCGTAAAGTTTTGGGTCAAAATGAGGACAAGTCTAAGGTCCCCAAAATCTCCCATAATGGTCCCGCATATAGTATATGGCATCCAAAACAATGTAGAGTGATCAAAATAATTTTTGGAGGTCTAAGGAAAATTTACAGGATCTACGAATATTTTGGCCAAACCGGGTTTTCAGCCATAGCACATATGTAAGGACTTCAATGTTCTAGAAAGAGACTTGAGAAAATTAGTATGTTATTTTGGAAGAATTATAAAGTTGGTTAGAGGCTAAGAAAAAGTCCATAAATATTAGTTGAAATTGCTAAAATCGGCTAATTGTCGAAAAAAGGACTTTTTGAGAAATTTATTTTGAGAGTTCTAAATGTCCAAAAATTATAAAATTTTAACATAAGGGTCATGATATATTTAGAGATTTACTAGAAAGTTTTCATAATTTTTGAATGACTACAAAATTTTCTATAATTTCCCAGTTTTTCAGACCAATCAAACGGAATTATCGATATAATTTGAGACTGATAGACCCCCTGGGCCCCACAAAAACGTGGATGCACTTGCCTTACTCAAGAAGTCAAATTTTTGCAAGAGAAAAATCAAGAATTTTGTGAAAGGGACACATGTCAAAAAAGTTCAAAACTTTTTAGGAAAATTACACCTAAAACCCAATATTTACACTTTGACCCCTCTTCCTTCCCTATAAAAAAGGCTCTCCTTTCCTTCATTTTCTTCATCCAAAAACGTGCTCCCCTCCTCTCTTAAAGTGCTCTCCTACCCTCTTTTAAACAAGCCTCTTATGGTGGAAATTCCAACAGTCTCAACCCAGTCTTCAGTCCAAGTAAGTTTCGGATCCCTCCCTCTTATGAATTCCTTTAATTTCAAGCAATTATTAGAGTAGTTAGGGGGAGATTATATCCAATTGGTTAGGCATAGATAGTGAACCCAAGGGGAGGTTATGTTCAACTATCTAGGCCAAAACAAGCCTTCCTAAAAGGAAGTGCTACCAAATTGTTCTAGACCAGGATAGCCTTTTCTAGGGGGAGGTCCTGTCCAACTGTCCCAAACTAAAATAGTCATTCCTAAGGGGAGGTACTATCCAATAGTCCTAGACTAAGATAGCATTTCCTAGGGGAGGTGCTATCTGACGTCCCAGACAAAAGTAAGAATTTTTAGGGCGAGGTGCTACCCAACAGTCGGGAGGTCCAGTAGGCACACCTAAGGGGAGATGCTGCCCAATTGTCTCGGCCAAGGTAGTGGGGATGGGCCAACAATAGAGGACCTGGCTGCACAGGGTGGACAGCAGAGGGGTACCGATAGAGGATAGGTACTATATAGGAAGGGGAAGGACCTAGTCCAGGTAGTAGGGAACCAGGACCTAGGGTGATACAGGAAAGGAAGGGCAATAGTATACCGGTAAGAGGCATATGGTAACATGATTTATTGTGGTTTGTATAGGTGTAACATAGAGGCATACTAGCAATCTGATAGCCCCAGAAACAATGAAACAGATCCCGTACACCATGCAAGGATTATACTGTAGCAAGAATCTCCACCCTTAACCTGTATTGCTTTGTGTTGTATGCTTGTATGCTGTGTTCTGGTTGTGTTAGCCTGTGTGCATGTAAAGTATGACTCCCTGTTTATGCCTTGGCTGTTTGTTTGAGTTTGGGTTAAGTCACGTGCAGGCTCCCGATACACAGTATGTGTCAAGAGAGAGCACTAGAGGTAAAGTATGAGCATTACTTATAGCATGACATGCATTGCATTACATGGTTTTTAGTTATGATTCTACTACTCAGGTTTCCTAAGAAACCTTACCCTCTCCACAATGCAGGTAAAATTTCAGAAAGAGGTAGGATAAGGGAACAGGGCTTAGAGCTAGAGTTATATCTACTGTTTCTTAGCATGTAATCATGTACAATATGATCAGTGTATTCTATGGATTCTGGTTTTGTGCCTCTGTTAATGAGAAAAGGTGTTCCTATGTTATGTGTGTGTCAAAAATTTTAATCTCTCTGTTTCGACATACCAACATGTCAATTATTCTAAAGGCCATTATGAGGTAAGGTAAGGGCCCCAAAAAGTGGGATGTTACAAAATGATATCAAAGCAAAGGTTTTGGTAAGCCTATTATTCTGCTGTTTGCATGCTCTGCTTGATTGTTTGTCTTGCCTGCTTGTGTCGATTTAAGGTGCTACTAACTAATATATATGTATTGCATGCTAGTAGTTACTGCTTATAAGAGTTAGTTGTGCTATATGTCTAAAGTTTTGTTCCTATTATTGAAAGTTATGATGGCAAGAGCAAGGTGAGCTACCAAGGCAAGGGAGGAACATGGTGGGAATCCAAAAGCTCCCGTTGACATGTTGCAGGCCATCAAGCATTGCTTGGATGAGTAGCAAGCGATGATGAATGAGATAAGAGCCACTCAAGTTCCACAAGAGCAAGACAAAGATCAGGCCGTAGCAGTAATAGTGGTCACATCAATAGAGCTGGTTAGGCAGACAATCGAAGGTGAGGTAAGAGAGTCTCCACGGCCTAATCCACCACGGCCTTAGCCAGTGAAATAGATGGACGACCCAGAGGTGGGTAGAAAAATTTTGTAAGTATAATCCTCCTATCTTTGAGGGTGTTTTTGACTCACAGATAGCAGAGGACTGTGTCACCCAGTTGGATGAGA
>JBAGKO010202205.1:0-13889 GCA_037177275.1 Acacia concinna
TCCACACAACAATATAATCTTCATATTCTCTTCATATCCCCACTTTATCATCAATACAAATAAACAAACTTTAATATAACTATTCAACAAATTAAACACTTGAAATATCCACAAAACAACACTCATCACACTCTCCTATTAACAACAGAAACTCAAACTAACAAAGCAAGCAAAACGATGAGTAGAAAATTAAAACAAGAAGTTTCATCATCTAATTAATTATAAAGCATATCGAGATCACAATATATAATAACTAGAATAAAAATGTCTGTCTACACACAACATCCAGCAAAGTAAAACAGAGAACAAAATACACCAGCAATTTCATTCTCTTCCAAGAGCAACAAAAAAAAAGATAAAATATTTTCCAAGAGAGAGATGATCATAACAGACTGATAAGACCCATGACTCATACAAGACAATGCATTATGGGCTACATCGCAATACCCAACCACGTGGACCCACACAAGCAACGAAGGAGGACTACGACATGGAGGAAAGCAAAAATATGTGACCGAGGAGTGGAAGAGAAAGGTGGAGGACCTCGAACACCTTCGTTACAAGTGAAAAACTTAGCTTTCTGGAGATTTTTGAAGTTTCAAATGACGATGAAATAATGGGTATCTTCAATATATTAACGCAGTATATACTACGGCTTCTACGTTCAATAGTCAATGATGGTTGTTAAAATAACAACCATCGTATATATGCCACATATATATGATAGTTTTATAGAACAACTGTCATATCTTATATAACTTTTTTTTAACAAAAAAATGGATAATTATATGATAGTTTTATAAAAAACCATTATATATAGTAAACACATATACGATTGTTTGTATTTAAAACTGTTATATAAGTGTCTGAAAAAATTCCGTCTCTTGATATATGACATTTGTCCTATAAACTGTCAAGTATCAGGTGTCATATATACACAATTCTATAGTAATATTTGACCTTTGCCTATTTGAAGCCTTATATGCACTGAAGTTAATTTTAATAAGAGATAAGTTAAAGATAATTTGGAGGTTAAAATGGGAGATCAAACTGTTTCAGAAGTGGAAGAGTTTAAATATTTTGGGGACATCAATAATTATACAAAAGTAACATGTCAATGATATTACTCAAAAAAATTTAAGTTGGGTGGTTTAAATGGAGAAAGGTTACTAGATTTTAATATTATAGAAATGAAAAAGTACCTAATAAAGTAAATTGAAGTTTATTGAATGGCTGTTAGAGCAATAATACTAGATATTCCCTTCAATCCTAAATATAAGACATAATTAACTTTTTTGAAGAGATTAATGATAATAAATAAGTTATTTAATTATATCATGTGTAGTATATCATTATAATTTATATCAATTTATAAGTTAGATAAACTCATTTGAAAAAAAATAAATTTAAATACTTTCTAATATTTTAATAAGCTTGCTTACTATTCTCCAAAAAAGTCAAATATGATTTATATTTAGTGTCGAATGCAGTAGTAAATGATGTTGGATTTTAAGTTAACAACAAGAGCATAGCATGGGGTAGATGATGAGATAAGAATATTGAGATAGATGTGTGATGATAATATATATATATATATATATATAATTCTAAAAATTAGATTTGTAATGGACATATATGTAATTAAGGAAAAGTTGGCATGGTGTCAATGGAAGAGAAAATGGTAAAAAGAAAATCATTTATAATATAATGGTTCGGAGATGGTACAAGAATGTCTCCATTACTTTTTCTCTCTATTTAGATATGTACCATTAGATGAAGTTTTAATGTTTGCGATTTGATATATTTATTATAACATTAACTAAATTAAAAATCTATCATAATAAATAGATCAAATCTCAACTAGTGAAACTTGATTTAATGGTACATATACTAAATGAAGAGGGAATAGAGAAAAAAAGTAATCAAGACATTAAAAGAGGCTATTGAAGAAGCCAATGAGGACATTACTAGAACAAGAAATATGGAGTTCCCTTTAAAGAGGTAAAGGAAAACCGAAAATACATTCATGAGATTATTAAATGAGACATTTTGGTTAACAATTTATCTAAATGCTGAGTTGTTGATAGAACACAATAAATAATTGTAATATTCTCTTGTTTCCTAATTATGTAAAAGCCAATTGATTTTTTTAAAAAAGTAAGGAAGTTAAATAAATTATTTAAACATATATTATATATTATTAAACTATATATCATTTACAAATCATAAAAATTTGGATAAAAACGATAAATATAAATATTTTAAATTAATTTATTTAACTTTTCTAATTTCTTAAAAAATATAATTGTCTTATATTAAAGACATATGTAGATGACATCAAGTTCTACAATAACAACTTATTGTTGTGATATGAATTTGTTGGAAATAATTAGTGGGTGTGTTATAAGAATCAAGTCCCACGTTGTTTGGGATTGTGAGGGTTCAGGTAATGAGTAATCTTGGAGCATTAATTAAATAAGTTAAGAGGAGGAGTAAACTCACACAATGTTGAGCCACATGGAAACCCGGCAATTTTCCCTATATACAAGTTAGAAGTGGACTAGGTGTATTTATCAGAGACCTATGAGAAAATTTATATTACTAGTTTTAATCATGGAAATAATGTTTAATTCTTCAGTTTTATGAACCAATTATTCAAATGTCATCTTTTAAAAGAAAAAAAGACATTTGGCATTCAAGTATTTTAAATTGATTAATTCTTTTGCTTTAAATACTTTAAAGTTTTTATTCATTTTAATAAAAAAAATCACACTGGCATTCATGAGAGTTTTAATAGCAAAACGGATGAATCAATTTGAAACTAATTTATTTACAAAGTTTTATGTTCCCAATGTCTTTCTTGGCTTTTAATGAATATTACTCATGAGAGTTTTGTTCCCAACGTCTGTGTTGGCTTTCAATGAATATTAAAATGTTCATAAAGTTAAAACTTGTATTAGGCTATATATATGTGAGAAAAACAAGGAAAATATACTTAGTTCTTGAATTCTAAACACTCCTCCTTCCTAACATACTTTCATGCCTTCTGAGTTAAATTATCTTCCGTAGTTCTGCTCACCCTGTTTTCAGGAAGGGTTCGTTTAATCTTGTGAAGTGCCGCATCTTATCTGCTGGTAGTCATGAAATAGCTCTTAAGGACAGTGACTTCAGGCACAACTTGGATCAATATTATTATTTATAGGTGTTGCTGCTAATTAGATCTGCACGGAATCAGGATGAACTAGAAGATCCATCAAGTTTTGTGACAATCTAGGAGCTATCACCAACAGAATTTGCATCATATTCAATTATTCATCTAAAAATGCTAAAAAAATTAACAAAAAAGAAACATTGTTCGCCGCGAATTACTTAACTTTAATTATTTTATATATTTGGAAAAGTTTTGCCCTTTTAGCTTGCACACACTTAGGACTTAAATATTGGCTTGAAACATCTTCTCTGCCATCTCTTATGCTAAAAAATGGACAGCCACGTCTAGCTTTTTTTAAACCGACAACCCTCTTTAATTAACCTAGCCTATTTCATCCCTCGGGATCAACGAGAAACACACGCACACATGTATGTATGTATAGTAATATAATATTCAGCTATTGTCTATCAAATACGCCTTTCGGCTTGATTTTAAGCGTTGACTCATCCTCTGTAAACAAACCTTGAGGTGGACGATGAACCTTTGGGTAAGGAGATCTAGTATTGAATAAAGTGCTAATCTCAAAGTCAAGAGTTATGTAACGGCTGAGAGAGGTGTAAATCATGAGTCAGCAAGCCTTCCAAGAGAGGATTTCACGTCTTCATAAGACTTTACATTTATTTCTTTCTTTTCATTTTCATTTCGTAAATATCGCAAGTTATAGTAATGCATGATTCACTTTGGTTTTTATTTAATTTTTTTTCTCACATCATGAAAGTTCTATCTTTATATTTAACATTTTCATTAAAAGAGAAATATTTTTACAATAACAAATTGTGAGTTACTTTAGTCCGTCTTGTATTTGTTGTATTTAGGCGGAGTGACTGACTAGTCATTGCAAGAAGTCCTTTCAGCTTCTCAAACGTAGACAAGAGGAAGCGTTGCTAGAAGAGCACTGTGTCGACAGCGGCCGCCGAGAATTTCGGTCAGCGGCAGCGTTCGGAGGTACGTCGTCGTCATTTTCTTTCCCATTTTCATTTTCCCTGAAATCTGAAGATTTGGACGGAAACTTACTTTTGTTTGTGACGTGATGTGCAAAATTGTTGTTATTGCATCGAGAAGTTTATCTTTTTTGAGTTTCAGCTTCAGCTTTTTATTGTCTCTTTAGGATCAAACCAAGGGCATATTTTTATTAAAAGCCCTTTCAAAATATGCAAGATGTTTGCTTGTTTTACAAGTTTTCATGCTGATTTTGCAATCTTTTCCCCTTTTAGATTTCAAGGATCTTCCACTATTTTTCAAATGATCTTGAACTTGTAGCTTTTCCCCCTCGATCTCCAAGGTTTTTTCATAAAATGTGTGGACTTGAGTTATTCATCGTTGTTACTTAGCATCTTGAACAAGGAAAATAGCGGTTTTCTTGGCATATGCTACATAAATTTATAAGTTTTATCCATAGACTGAAAAAAGGGTTGCCAAAACCAGGTTTATATGCGTCACACTAAACCGACTTGACTTTTTGAATTTCTGAAAGAAAAATCACTTTTACTTTTTACTTGTTGAAATCTTTGAGTCCCTCTTTCATTTATAAAACCTCATAAATTCCTTGTCTTTTCTTTTTCTTGTTGAGCACACTGTTTTAGCAAAAGAAATCAACAAAAATAAACTTTAGTATAAAATGATTTTATAAATAAAAATAAAGTATATGTTTATACTATAAGTAATAAAATACCATGATGCTATTAGATAATCATTAAAAAATTGATTTGTCATGTTCTATATGCTTTTTTGAAATATATTTTCTTTATGGAAACTATATATATATATATATATATTATACTTTTGCATATATTCATCTAATTTCGCTATATATATATGTGTGTGTGTGTGTGTGAGATTAAATTTATTATATTGAAGGTTTAGGTAACCCTTTTAATTTATTCATGAACCTTAATATGATAAATATATATTATAAAAAACAAGCACAATCTATATTTTAGGGTGACGTTATGTAATAATATAATGTAACTTAAAACGTGTTATGTCAGTATAATATTTAATGATAAACTATATAATAACAAATCAATTAAAATATGTAAAACATATTAATTAATATTATAATTCTGATGTAAATTACATTATATATTTATATATATTAATTATATTTATAATTTTTTGTATATTTATTTGTGTATATTTTAATTAATGTTTCTGATATATGACTTGAAATGCGGAAGTTACTCTGTTTAAATGTGCATATATTTTTTTTGGTAGTACTAGCCTTCAATGAAATGTTTCAGTGAAACATTTTGACTATTTTAATGGTAAAAAAGATTGATATTCAATATTTACAGCTTGTTGTTTTGTAAAGGCTATATATAATATGCAGGTTATAAAGACATATTTTCATGTGAAAAATTTTATTTAACAGATATATGAATATCTATTTAAAATTGTAAAACTATGCTTTTTCTCCCTAAAGAGAAAAATAAGGTTCTTTGCATTGATGGTATATATCAACTTGTTTATTCATGTTTGTGAGTTCATTATTGATAATCTTTTACCAAAATATGGTAACTTTGGTTTTGATAATTTTTGAAGTTCTGCGTATAAACCATCCGTCTTCCTTAATTTATAATGATTTTTTTTATTGGTATAGAGAGCCTAGATGGACATTAGCTCGGGAGAAGAGTCAGTACATCACAATATATATCATTTCTCACAAAATCGAGCATAAAATTTTATCATGGTCCATGCTTGGTTGCATGAAACACAGGCCAAATAAGAGTGGAGTAGCTTTAGGGTTGTTGTGTACTGTAATTTTCTTAATGAGATTTTGTGAGGATGTGAGAGTTACTCCTTGACTCCCTTTTAGCCGTTGCTTTGGGTTGAAGGGAGGCTTTTTGTATGACAAACTGTCGTCTATGCAAGACAGAGGCCTTCATATTTAGACAATAAGATACACATTTAATTTTTTATCTGATATTGGAGATGAGATTATGAGGAAAACAGTTCTGTCACATTAATGTTCATGGAAAATAACATTCAGTTGACAATAAAGTGAAGAAGTTAATCAAGAGAAAGAATGCTTTGATTTAAGTTTTTGGTCATTTTGTTCATATTAAATGTAAGTTTAATTTCAAAGTTTAAGATGTTTAAAGAGCACAATTAAATAACACAAGTACTTTTTTCGTTTGTTACAAATATGTTCTCCTCAATTAACTTTCAATGTGGAGAAATATAGGGAGTGTATATGTTTTAATAACTAAAATTTGAGTTAATTTACTTATATAGCCAGGTAAAAAAAATTTCAATCACACTTGTTACTTTGCTATTATTAGTTGTTACAATGGATATATACACTTGTAAATTCACCTGTGAACACATTTGTATATTTTTGTACAAGCTAGTATAATATAAAGTAGGATTTATAATATTTTATATGAACACTTGTTAATTTGAATTGGTGGTGGTTAAAATGTGTATGTACATTTGTAAATTCACCTATGAAATATGGACACTTGTTATTTTACTATATTTGTCATATTTATTAGGGGTTAAGGATAGAAATCAGAATAATTTTTAGACAACTAACCGTTTTTAGTTTCAGTAAATTTGTTGAAATGACGTATATTCTCAACTCCACAAAGTAGGTTTACAAAGAGAATTTGAATCCAAAGAATTATTAGTAAAGTTTTATATTCAAAGGCAGATTAAAGTTTTATATACCCGGGCTAGAGCAGTCTGCTTAAACCCCTAATTATCTGGAATTCAATTGAGATTAGAGAACTTTTTAACAAGTAGAGGCGCACAGTAATTTTATCAATGAAAATGGGTAAATTAGTTCTAAGTCTTTGATCTTATTTCTTTGTGGCATCCAGTACCTGAACATTCTTTATAGTGCATCCAGCACCTGAACATTATTTTTTGTTTCCTTGATACTATTTTTCAATTACATTTAACACCCTTTTTTTATTTATGTTATATGGTATAGGATGCACTATAAATGAGATTAATGTGATGGAAGGAAAAAACATTAGAGTATTGAGTAATAAAAAAAGGGTAAATTAGTTCTAAGTCCTTGATCTTAGTTCTATGTAGTATCTAGCACCTTAATATTATTTATAGTGCATCCAGCTTCTGGACGTTATTTTTTTGTCAATTAGCTAGCATCCTTGATATTATTTTTCAATTACGTTAATTTAACACCCTATTCTTATTTATGATTTATGGTGTAGGATGCACTCTGAGATTAAGGTGTTGGAAGAAAAAAAACATTAGAGTATTGAGAAATAGCATTAAAAGTGCTGGATGTTCCTTTTGGAAAAAAAATTAGAATTCATATTTCATAAGGTTCTAAACATATGTTTTTTTTTATAAAAAAAAGTTGTAATGAATTTTAAACTAGTTTTTAAGTCTTCTCACCATCCAGATTTTTTTCTTTTTCTTTTTTTCTTTCGCAAGGTATCCCCAGTCCAGTAGGCCAAGGACTAATCCTCCACTCATTGTGGGTTCTTCTATGGGAATGACAGCTGGCTAGGAGATTTAATGCTGCTTCATACCCAAGGCCAGTGATCAAACCCCTGACATATTTTTTTTTCTCACACTATAAAATTAATGTCTTTTTCATTATTGAGTATTTTAAATTTAATTTTCTTCATTCTGAATTTAAAAAATTATGTTTTCAAAGAGTTGTGGTGGCAGCTGTTGCCAACAATGGTACCGATAGTGTGATGTTGATAGTCAACAGGTGATAGCATCAAATATAAAAACAAAAACACCTAAAAGCTGCTTTTGAATTTTAGTTTTTAAAAATAACTTGTTGAAAACATTTTTGGAACAAGTTTTTTAGTTTTTAAAAAATAAAAAGAAACTATTTTTAGAAGCAAAAATCAAACAACTTCCCTTGTTAATTCAGTTTTGTTGGGTGACATTAGACTAAGTGAGCTAATTAATATAACATGTATTTTCTAAAATGCCATAGCCATCTTTCTTAATTCTTTTATTTCCTCTCTTGTTTAATTATTATTGAGAGAAGATTAATAAAGACATATCATGAAAATATTGACAAATATAAAAAAATTATATTATATTCAGACTAAGACAAACTCTTCAAATATATCAAATACAAAAAAAAAAATTCAAATATATCATATATTAAGGACTAAATGGAGTAGGCCAAAGTATACTTTTAGTCTTTCAAGTTTATATGAGGTATACTTTTGGTCCTATAATTCTAACATTGTTAATGTTGTTAATGGAAAATTTTGATACAGCAAACTCAATTGATAACTGAGCAGCTGGCAAATAAAGTATATGAAATGTGAAAGTATACTTTAGCCAGCAGAGTAATATGAAATGTAAAAGACACACTTAAAAGTGAAGATTTGAAGGAAACAATAAAGTAAGCAGTTATCAAAATTCTTGGTACATTGTTGTTCCTCCTGGGTCCTTTCGGCAGCCAATGTAAGCACCAAAATACTCTTCCAATTTAAAATATAAGTTATTTTCCATCACTTCCTTGACAATAAGAAGGCTGACTCATTAAATTTAACTTAAATTGAAAAAAAAAATCAACATTATCTATATTAAATGAGGTTTAAATAAGAGAAAAATACAAGGAGCTAGTTTGAAACATTAATTGCTGGAATAAAATTGATAAAAAAAAATTGGGAATCCTATTTGTATCTATTGTCTTATCGGAAAATTATAACTACTAGTTTTCCCTTATTTAAATGTGGGGTTTAAATTTAATTCATATATAAATATGAATGAGTATGAATATGTATGGAGTAATATAACATTAAACTTGTGATGGTTATGCTAATTGTAAAAGTCCCAGGCATACCAAGAATCCGATTTATAGTAGTTAAACTTGTGATAATGTAAGAATATGGGATACTATACCAACGGCCTCTAAACCATGTGGTATGATAAATACCTTATATGGCACCCAATTCGGGTTTAATCTCTGCCACATGTAATAATAATAATAAAAAAAAGAATATGGGATACTATCAAAAATATAATAGATCATTCACAGACATAAATGAATAAATAAAACTGCTATGCATATATATGACCTACTTTTCCATCCTCATTCCATTGTATATGTCACCAATTTGTGATGATATAACATTCAAATATTTTATTTAGATTGTGGTAATTAATATAGAAGAGTTATCATCAATCAATAATATAAAAAAATCAATATAAAATATAAAAAGTGCTATGAACAAAATGTGATATCCCAAAATTTTGGGAAAATAACTTGAGGTGAGTATTAAGTTGAATATTCCTAGAATAATTATTTTGAGAGTTAAATAGGCCAATTATGGTAGAAAATATTTAAAATATATTAAGATTTTATTTTATAATTTTTAGGCTTATTTTGTGGAAAAATTCAAGGAAAAATACTTAAAAATCGATTTTTTATCCGAAATTGTTTTAGGAACCATTTGAGGGATTAAGGAAGTTAATGGACAAATAAAATCAATGAATAATTTTGAGGTTAAATATATGAATTTATTTTAATTAATTCAAAAAATAGAGTAAGGACTAAGTTAGAATTAGGAAACATTGAAAGGGCAAGATGAATATTTCAACCCCACACACATTCTGCACTCTTTAGTTACCTTCCCTCACCCATGAGAACTCGTTCAGCTGCTGGAAAACTCAGAGAAACAGAGAGAAAAGAGAGGGAAGTCATGAGGAAGAGAGAGTAAGACAAAGAGTGGAAGAGAAGGCAAAACTTACATGCAACCTTGGTTTTGGGTTTAGGAGAGCCCCCTAAGCACTCTCCCCTCTTTATTTCTGTCAAATGGTGGCTGGATTGTAGGATACAAGAATCTGAAACTTGAAGTTTAGTGAGAGAAATCTGATGAACAACAGAAATAACTGAAGCTAGGCATATATTGTAGCTTTTATAGGTGATATATGGCTTTGCTTGTCAATTTTGTGGGATGATTTTGATTTCTTTGGTTCTGTTCTTGGACTACAGAAACAAAACATGCAATAAGGATGTATTAGTGTTGAATGAATGCTGGTTTTAGCTTTGTTTTAGGTGTTGCATGTATGTTTTTCTTCTATCTTGGGTAACATAAAAACAATTCCAGCATGTGTAAATTCTGAAATGAAGTTTGAGTTTTTGGGTTGTATTGTTGTCGAAAATTTTGAGGTTATGAAGTATAATTATGTCTATTACGAGATGAAAGTGAAAAGGAACAGATAAAATTAAGAAACATAGGCTGAAACAAGAGTTTATTACAGACTATCAATTCTGGAGAATCATAGGAGTAGTTCATTTTGTGTGTGGTTTTGATAGAGCAAACGATTTTTTTTTCCTATAAAATTTTGTGAGCTAATAGTACACCTCCTAAGCTTTCATATGAGTCCAAGAACATACAAATCTATATATATATAAAAGTAGTCCCCAAAGCAGGCTTTCTAGAGTGTCCACGTCAGCTTCTGATTTTTTTTTTTATATATTTTGTTTTTGTTTTTCTTTTATTTTTCCTCTAATTTCTTGCATGTTTCCCTATTTTCTCGGAGGGTGGGGAAAGTGGGGGATGAGAATGGGGAAAGTTGGGGATGTGGGTGGGTTTCTTTTCTTTTTCCTCTAATTTCATGCATGTTTCCCTATATTCTTGGAGGGTGGGGAAAGTGGAGGATGAAAGTGGGGGATGTGGGTCGGTTTCTTTTCTTTTTCCTCTAATTTCATGCATGTTTCCCTATATTCTCGGAGGGTGGGGAAAGTGGGGGATGAGAGTGGGGAAAGTTGGGGATGTGGGTGGATTTCTTTTCTTTTTCCTCTAATTTCATGCATGTTTCCCTATATTCTCTGAGGGTGGGGAAAGTAGGGGATGAAAGTGGGGAAAGTGGGGGATGTGGGTCGGTTTCTTTTCTTTTTCCTCTAATTTCATGCATGTTTCCCTATATTTTTGGAGGGTGGGGAAAGTGGGGGATGAGAGTGGGGAATGTGGGTCGGACCTTTTTTTACAATTATTTACAGTTATGCAATTAGTGAGGTGGATATAGTTAATATTATATAGCATGTCTACCTGCAAGTTTTTTTCCAGTTATGTTAGTGGAGTGGATATAATTAATATATAATACTATTATATTGGTAGTATTAAATCTCTTAGTCCCTAACGTTACACAACCGCCTCCTAAAAATTAGCATGTACATAAATATCTATTATTTTTATTATTTTATTTCAAAAATGAGAGATGTTAGTTTTTTTCTTGTGGTTTGAGGTAGTTTACAAAATACCAAGGCCATGATATGGGGTGGGAAGAGTGGGGCGATGAGAGTGGGGAAAATGGGGGATGTGGGTGGGGAAAGTGGGGGATGATGGTGGGGGAACGTGGGGGTGGGATCTATAAATAGAGAGTTGGGGGCTACCCCTAACTACCTATCTTCTTGTGTATGTTATTTGGTTTCTGCCTGATTATTGTTCAATTTTCCCTCATGGCTGCCTTGTATGATGTTGTACCCTCAATAAACACAACTCGTCAGAATTGGAAGATTTGTGTCCATATTATTCGTATGTGGAAGATGACATCTCGCTTTGCTCAAGGAAATGCATCCTCTATTGAGCTTGTGATGCAGGATGCTGATGTGAGTGATTACTTAATATGCGACATTTGTTTTTTGTGCAGTGTTTAAAGTTTTTTTTTGTTTTTCTTGTATAGGGTGACAGAATACATGGGATGGTGCATAGCGGGTTTGTCCAACGTCATCAAAACAGCCTACAAGAGGGTAGAATGTGTGTTTTAATGAGTTTTGAAGTTGTGCCTACTACTGGCAATTACCGCACTACTGACCACCCTTATCGCATTAACTTCATGTTTCAAACTGTGGTAAGTCCAATCGTGGATGATGGGCACATTCCCCGCTTTGGATTAGCCTTCAGGCCTTTCTCTGACATCATGACTGACAATTTTGATGATCGGTTCCTCGTGGGTGAGTTATTTTAACATTGTGGTGTGCTTTGCTTATATGGCTAAATCATTTTCCTTTCTCCAAAATTTGAAGTTTGTGTTGCTGGTAGATGTCATCGGGAAGATTACTGGGGTGGGTGCTCGTGAGGAGAGCATTGTAGAAGGTCGTCGCCAGCTCAGGGTTGATATTGAAATAATGGACGAGGGGTAATTGTTTTGATAATTTAATTTCTTTTACACTCATGTAATCTGTGATTGTATATGGTGTTGTGTTTATGGATATAATTGTGCTTTACCAATGTCAGTAATGACTTGATTGTTTAATTGATTTCAGCATGTAGCGTCTTCAGTGTACTCTTTGGGGGGATTTTGCTATTCAGTTGTTCGAGCATATGGAGCGTCATGCTGCTGGCCATGTTGTTTTCATACTTCAGTGGTGTAAAGTGAAGGAATTTCAGCGTGAGTATTATTTGTTATTTCTGTCAATGATTTTTTACATTATTATTGTTTGTCAATATGAAAAAATCATTTGGTTCTTTCACTGTTACAGGAAGGAATAAAATATCTAATTCAATGTTTGCATCACGCATGCTCATCCATCCACCTTTGCCTAAGGTGGATCAGTTTATTGAGAAGTATGTCATGTGATGTTTCATTTCATTATGTAAAACATTTCAGTCAGTGAGGTAGCGTCCTCGAATGCTTACTTTCAGTTATGGGCATAGGTTACGGCAGGCCGGTGTAGAAGGGGACCAGATGCCTGAGCACCTCACTCCACATGTGTCCTTGAGTCTTGTAGATAAATTGCTCTCAATCAAAGAGAGCGAGTTCTAGCAAAACTCCGATCTAGCCCGACGGTCTGTGCATAAATTTATGTTATAATCACTTGGGTCGTAATACATGTGTCATAATATGATTTCAAGTAATAATTGACTTATCAATATAGATTTGTGCAATTGTTTTTTATTTTGATCCACTGACCTATGTCTAACTGCATGATGCATTCGTTGTTGTCTTAGTTGAGATTGTGGATATCAAACTTATGCGGGGTTGGTTTTATAACTCTTGTAGGATTGACGGTAAGAAAGTTACTTCGGATGGTGATGGCTTTTATTGTGAAAAAAGCAAAAAGATTGTGAAGTCTGTTATTTCCAGGTTTGTTCTCTTGTCTTAATAGAATTTTGATATTACCTCTATTTTTCATTTTATCATTTGTGTTAATTTGTTTGATGTGCTTTAGGTCTATGGTGCATCTTAATGTTATTGATGACAGCGGGACTTGTGATTTAGTGATGTTTGATCGTGAAATCTTCAAGTTGGTTGGTTGTTCCGCATTTGAGATGATAGATCACATTATTTCATCAAATGTTGGACGACAAGTAACTATTAACTATAATGAATATTATTAGTTTGTTTTCCATATTGTTGAGATTTTTCTCATGAACTTATTCCATGTTACCTCAGGTTCCTTTGCAAGATGCTTTACCAACTGATGCTATTAGTAAGGTTGTGAGGAAGGAATATCTTTGTAAGCTGAGAATTCCTAACGACTATATAATTGGAATGTCAAATTCCTATGTTGTTATAAGACTTACTAATGATCAGGACGGAATAGATGCGTATTTGGCTGACATTGGAAACAATATGTTAGGCAATATTGCGTAAGGTGAAATTCAGGTGCCTTCCTTTGATGCTATGGAAGATCAAGTGCAACAGTTTATTCACCTTTGTAAATGGTTTGCTTGAATTGCAGTTTGTTTGGATAACTAGTTGTAACATTATTTGTTTTATTGTA
>JBAGKO010202216.1:0-13889 GCA_037177275.1 Acacia concinna
ATAACTGTCAAAGTTAAATTTATATCATTTTCAATATATTAAGATTTTTTAATCACATTCAAATTCATTATTAAACACAAAATTAAAATATTATATTTATCTCAATTGGCAAAGAATTTAATTTTTTTTCTCTGTCCTCTATTTGTAGCGGTTTCAAACCGCTACAAATATTCATTTTGGCGCCCTTTTCCACGCCTTTTTAAAAAAAATTCATATATTAGTTGAGGTTTTTTGTTAAAACCGCTACTAATATTTTCGTTCCAAAATTTAAATTTTCCTTAATTCCCACCACATTTTTCAAAATTTGTAGCGGTTTTTAAAACCGCTACAAAATTTGATCACAAATTTCAAATTTTTCCCACTAAATTTTTACAAATTCTTATTGACAAATTTTTTTCATATTTTTTTATTTGTTGTGGTTTACTAACCGCTACAAAGTTTTAGACTTTGCAACGATTCAGTTGAACCGCTACAAATTAGTAGTGGTTTTTTGGTGATGAGTAGCAGTTTTTAAAAACCGCTACAAAACGGTTTGCAACATACAATTTAGTAGCGGTTTTTTAAACCGCTACTGATGTTATTTCTAGCAGTTAAAACCGCTACAAATATGTTTTTTTTTGTAGTGGTAGAGTCCTGTGCATACTCCCTATATACAGTGAGTGCCCCGAGAGAGGGCACTAGATGAGTAGTATAAACATTGCAATTGCATTACTTGCATTGTATTATATTGTTACTGGTTACTGTTCTACTAGTGAGGTTTCTCTAAAAGCCTTACCCCCTCCACAATGCAGGTGAAGGAACATCGAGAAGCAAGGAAAAGTGAAAGATAGAACATGTTTAATTTGTTACCCTGAACTATTTTTGGATGACTGTATATGTGTGTATACTGTGATACTAGATTTCTAGACTGTAACATGTTGTAAATATGAGGATATGATTTTACATAGTCATTATGCTGTCCAAGTGGCATGAGCATTGAGAGGAAAGGGAAAACTAGCATGGCAATGTTATTACGGTAATTTGGCACTTGGTTTTTGGCTATTTTGAGCTTGAACTTGGGTTAACTACAATTTGAGCAAATGATTAAGTCTAACCATTAGCCTTTGCATGCTGATATAGAGTATTTTAGATGCAAATGGAGTGGCAGAACATTTCATTTGGAGTTTTATAAAAAAAATTATGCTTTCCCAAAGTTAGGCCAAAAATCAAGGAAAATTGGAAAATGACCAAATGAATTTGACCATATGAACAATGCAACTTTGAGGCCTGTGCACGTTCACTTCTATGCTATCAATGTATAAGATTATTTTTCTCTTAAATAGCAATGAAAGAGCTTTCCAATGAGTTTAGAATCACTCCATTTCGATTTTTTTAGAATTAGTTATGATTTTTTAAAGTTAGTCAAAATTAAAGGGCGGATGAATAGTAACCCGATAAATAGAAAAATGTTTCCCCTGTTTTCCCAACTTAAAGTCATAACTAGTTATTTCAATAACCCTAATATGGTATGGTAAAAGGTATAAAAGGAAAGTGTGGCAAATAACAAGTCAAAAGGGATGAGAATTAAATTGGGCAAGCGATAAAAATAGGATTCATGAAATCAACAAGACCCAAAAATAATGGAAGGGATTATTAAAAATAATTTATAGTTCTAAGCATGCAAAAGGTAAGTTGACAGTATTATATAAAGAAATGTAAAGGTCAAAAGATAAAAATAAAAAGATTATGATGCAACATAAAAGAAATGATAAGTTCAAGGGAAAATTCTATTTAAATACTATTTAAATTTTTAAAACCCCAAAAGACCTATTAAGAAATTGGAAGGACAGAAAAGCGATGGGGTGGGAATCTGAGTTTTCCATATTTAGGAAAAAAGACCAAGAAGCCCCATAACTCAATCCTTTTATACATACTATTAGTGTTTACTTCATCAAAACCATTATAAATTTTGTAAAAACCACTATTCATTTTGACAATCTCATTGTTCTACTGGTTACAACCAAAACTCCTTGTCAATTCATTTACACACATAAAGTCAGTATTTATTATTAATTTTTCAACATCATCACTACTTTAGCCAATCATATTACTCAATTGGCTAAAACCCAAAACTCTATTAATCTTTTTACATATTTTGTCAGTAGTTATTAATTTTGTCTAAACCATTATGGATTTTGGCAACACCATTATTCATTTTATTAATCTCATTACTCAATTGATCACAATCCAAAACTCTTTATTAATCTATGTATTCATATTGTTTATTGTTATACTCGAGTTGTCATTGTTGAGACTCAAGTTGTCAATGATGAAAAATAAAATAGTTGTTAATTGTTATATCATTTTTTTGTACTCAAATTGTAACCCATACTGATAGGTGTGTTGATAACTTTAGTAATAGGCAATGACAACGTCATAATAGCAATTAACAAAACACAAACAAACACCCAACCAATATATCATAGTCAATGGAATCTTCACATAACAACCTTTTAAGTAGTGAGTATGAAAGAATGCTAAATCAAACCCATGATTTAAAAAGCCAAAACATTTGTTCTAACCAACAAGCTTTGAAGCTCACACAAATTTTTTGAGGCAATAAGAAGAGGAACAAGAAAAGTCTCCCAATCTTCCTTGCCTAGATTCAAATAATTTGTGACCATCAAAGGCTCCACTGTCGCCCTTCGTCTTCTTCTCCCCACTCCGTCAACCTCACCGTTGGAACCACATCTTTCAGCAAAACTCTAAACAAATCGATAAAAATCAAGGTTGTAGGAAAGATTATGATTTTTGAATAGAGAAGGGAGAGCTTGGAGGTGGCGAGATCTAAACACTAAAGTGTGAGTAGAACACGAAGGTGAAGAAAGGAAAGGGCAAGAGGAGAGAGAAAGAGGGGCAGTAGAGAGGGAGGAGATTGGAGGTGGTGAAGAGCTGATACAGTAACAAGAAGAGAGGAAGAGAGGGAGAGAATAGAGAAAGAGGGGTGGCGGAGAGTGAGGACGTTGGAGGTAGTGACTGGTGAGGAGTATACGAGAATAGGAAGAGTGGGAGAGGAGAGAGAAAGAGGAGTTGGGTTAACATTAAGTTAGGAGTATTTTGGTAAAAACACGTAAACTTTAAAATTCTAGACTCCCGCCAAAAGACTTTGTAATTTAGTAACTGTGAGTTTTAAAAATTCATATAGTATTTATTTATTATTTTCAACAAATTCAATCCTAAAAAATATATCTACAAATTTGTCTAGACATTATATCTAAGTTTCTTTGGTTAGAGGATTTTTCTAGATTATATGAGGTGGTTAGATGACAATTGAAAATAATAAAACATTTTTTGGGTTGGAAGGATGTGAGGTGAGAGGTGAGAAAAATTTCTGTTTCATAGTGCTCCTCTCCTCTCATCTCTCAAACCTCTAAATTTGGGGGGTTTGACTAGATGAGATTAAATTTATAATCAACATAATCAAATTACTCATAGTTATTTTTTGATATTTTATAATTAATCCTCTAACCTAACATCACATCTTCTTAAATACTAATTTTGATAAATCTCACATAACTTTACTTTTGTTGAACCAAACATACCTTAAGCTACTTGCGCTTGTGGCATAAGAAAATTTAAAGGAAAAAACGCAAAAAGTGACAACCAAGATAACCAAAAGAGATTCAATCACTATAACTTAAATTAATCTAAATAGATTTTTTGACTTCCACAAAGGCCAACTAAGGGAGGAAACACTAATGTATTAATACATATAACTCATGGACAAAAAATATGCATATAACTTAGTAAAATGACACAGATGCTAGAAGCACAGCATTTAAGACTGAGTTTGTTTGATTCTATTCTCTATTTTTTTTGTTTTCTAAATTAAAATAGTTTTTTAGAAATAAATTTTGAAAATTAATAAAAAAACTACAAAAAAATATGTTTAAATAGTTATTTTAAAAATTTTGTTTTTAAAGTGATGTAACGGCACCGTTGTTGGTAGTGGTTATTAGTAGTGAAGAGTTAATAATATATAAGTAGAAGATGACAAAAAAAACAAAAAACTGTTTTTGTTTTTTAAAAAAAAAAAAGCAATTAGTTGAAAACAACCTTATAAATAAGTTTTTTTAAAACAACAAAAAACTGTTTTTGAAAACATCAAACAACCTCCAAATTTTTCTATCGATCTCTATTTCTGAAAAAAAAAAAAAAAAAAACCCCCATTAAATTTCTCATTTCAAAAGCCTTTTTCACTTTAGATGGACAACAAAGATTTATGCATTTGGTGCTCATATAATAATCTTACATTTGAAGATGTAATTGAAATAATGCTACCGGTTCCTACTTTCTTCAATTCCATTTGAATTCGTGCTTCACGTTATGTATCGTATTTTGGCTCTAACGAGCTAGTACCTGCTTAATTAGCAGTGGAAAATTGATTTTGCGTCAAGACATACGAAATATACTGCTGTTATTAGTTATTTTCTGTAGCTCTAAATAATTTGTTTATCCAGAAACAGGTTTCCACTTCACATTTTTTTCACCTTGATCTCATGACTAAAACATATGGTCTTTTTGGCATGAGGGATTTGGTTGGAAGGGGAAATTTTTATAACTTGGATTTTAAAAAAAAATTAAGATGGGGTTAAAGAATTTTAATTAATTTTTTTTACTCTTATTTTATATCATCTTTATTAACATCTTACAACCCCAACTTCTCCAATTTTTTTTAAAAATCGAACTCTTAAAATCCCTCCCCCTCCCTTCAAACAGACCCTTGAGCTTTTCGCTAAATTATGATCCTGACTGAATTACCAAATATAGTGAAGGCACAGTACGTTCACAAACATCCACGGTTTTAAAATATAGCCAATGTATTATAAAAAGTAAAAGAAAAAACTTACCCCTCAAAAAGGACAAGTTTATAGATTCACATCATGAAACGATAAATGGAAAAGAGCTTCAAAATATAGGAGTACGAAAAAATATGAATGAGCACCTCAGTTCAGAATGTCAGTTGACTGTTACATGAAGTGTAACCCATAGATAAAAAATTGATGTTACATGAAGTGTAACCCATAGATAACCACCAAATTTAAGGAAGGAACGAACCAAAGAAAACGAGATAACTGACTCGAGTAGAGTACACATAAAGGAATAAAAATACAAATTATCTGGCAGGCTTCATTACATAAACATAAAATTAACACAAAGTCATGTCTAAAGGAAGATATGATCACCCTTTACATCATTTTCTCATCTACAGTAAGCATTTTAGAGGTGTCAGCAAGTGCCATAAATCATTAATTCTAAGTTTTCTAACCTAACTGCCAAGTTAGAAAAGCCAGAAGCAGCATAAACCTAGTGACAGAGCCATAATCAAAATAGAAGTTGTCACTAAGATAAGAACACTAAAATCTAGCAAGTCAAATTACATAGCCATATCAACATGTTCCCAGAATCAGTAAGTACTGTACTGGAATTAGCAGCAAACAATTTGTGACTCTGCAACCAAAAGCAAATATTTCATTAGAATTCCATGTATGAATATTATTTGTTGGAGTGAAACTGCAAGTCATTCACTTCCTCACTCATAATAACCTTGTACTATCACAATCGAATCTCCACAAGTAATGTAAATTGCTTCTCTTACATTGTTCCTCCATTCCCTCATTGCCTCAATCCTCATATATCTCGGCTTAATATAACAGAATATTCGTAATCAAGCATGTACTACTATTTCAAACAAGATCTACTCTGAAGTCTTGCACAGACAATAAAGGGTTTTACACAACTGTAGTAGTAACCCCAGAGGAAGCCAAGAAAGTCAAAACCACAAAAACCAGAGCCCAGAGTCATTTATTTAAATTCCTGATTATAGGGATGAGAAGAGAATACAAGACAAGCTATCTATACTCCTGATCATTACAGTAACTAAGTTTAGTTGCTTTCAAAAAGATGAGAATCAAATTACAAAGCATTTTTAAAGTTAACACCACAATAAATACAAGTAATAAGCTAAATCGTGTTCTGAAATATGAACACCCCGAGACAGACCCAGAGAATCATCATATTATAAAGATAGCACACAATTAATCTTTCAATTGAACTTTCTGTTTGGGCCTGAAATTGTAACACTCCCACACAGAAATCATTTGATTGAATTTAAATGATGAGCTCATGAAGCTTGGTAAGGATGAGAAAAGATAACACTACTGTAGCTATAACAGAAATCATTATAAACACAAGTACAAAATTCTACCAACCATAGAATTTTATCAGCTTCATGATCTTCTGAATATATGATGACGACCCAACACTTCTGGTATTCCCAGTGCTGGAATGCTCTCACAGCCAAAGATCTCCCGAAGCTTTGCATCACATATTATAGTCATAGGATTCATTGGATCCTAGGAATATATTGCAGGATTAAGTCAATATGTTAATTTCCAACAATTCTCATCCCAAATAACTTGCAACTTATCCATTAAAAAACTAATCCCCCAAGAAATCTTAGAAACATCAAACTCTTCCATGATCCTTCTCCTAGCATGTTTACGTCTACCTGACTGTTAACTTGTCCTCGCCAATTGTCCAAAATGCTGGACTGGACATGAGAACACGGTAACTTAATAATGACTCTGCTGGTAATAGAAGTATTCATAAATTTGGAAACATTAATTTTATCTTTGCTCAATGATATAGAAGTTTCAAAGCTTGAGCTTTTGCTAAATATAAGTACACAAGAACTCATATAGTTAGGTTCACATATGAGTGATATTCCAAGCCTCATTCAAGATTTAGCCATACTCAGTGAAATCTAAGCAAGATACTGATGCAAAAGTTAATATTAGATGAACACGACATAAAAACAAATACATAAATAACAATTAAAAACTCATACACTAAGAATTTATGTTTAGAAAGATGTAGAGCTGGAAAAAGGCAACGCATGAATCAGCAACAGACCTTGTTAGCTCACAGAGGTACATTAGTTAGGAGATTTACAAGGTGATCAACAATGATCATAATGCTCACCTCTAGCTGATTGACCTTTATGTACTCCCAAATACGTTTTAAAACCTCTGACTGAAGCATTTCCCTTCCAGCAGTACCAAAGAAGTTAGCAAGTGTATCTGATATAATTACAGAGAGTGAAGCAGATTCAGCACTTTGTGTTCCTGACTCCACATCAACCTTCTGCTTCTTTCGAACTGGCTGCTCTGAAAGTGGAAAAATATATGAATAATTCAAACAGTGGCCCAAAGTACAATTCATGAATATATCCCCATAATCTTGATACCGACTTGTTGGTTCCAGGGGGATGATGTGTTTAGCTAGCAGCTTATTCATCTTGAACATGTCAGTACAATCAGTCTCAAACACCACACGCAGCTCATCATTGCAAACAATTTTTCTTTTGTTGCTAGGGTCTTGCAGATTGTTTTTCCGTATGTAAGCCCAAAGTTGTTTTACAATCTAAACATAATCATGTCACAAATTAGTAATCCTGCTAGGAAGATATACAAATAAGCAAAGTTAATGATGAGCTTCAAAAATATTAATATGAACCTCAGTCCTTGGTAACGCTGGCTGGCCAACAATAACCTGCAGTTCAGGGGAAACGCCACAAAGTTTGTTCAGACCTCCTGGGCCACCTCTTCTCTTTGCTTTAGTTTGAGTACTACAAGAAGAAAGAATTCATTACTCATAAGCCAGTGAATCATCAAAGTCATGTTTAATCATGATAGATCTTGTTAATAGACACAATTTTGATAAACAAAGGTTTCAATCATCTGTAAACTTCGAATGATGACAAAAAAAAACAATTCTCTTTTTTTTTTTTTGGGTTTTATTTTTTTGGGGTGGGGGGAAGAATTGTGCCTTATCCAAAAGAAAAATATAATGCGGCAATACAGTTTATATGCATCTGCCAACTTCAAACATGCTTCTAAAAATATATTCCAAGTACAAAACAGAGGGTTCAGACAGTTAAAAAAGTATGCTTCAGCAAAGGAAAGGCCAAATTTGAGAATATCAAGACTCAGCAAAGAAAGGAAAGATTAATACAAGTGACAGAAGCAGCATTTGAGATGTGGTATCCTGTGTTTCACTTTTATTAAATATCTTCCAGAAGTGTTAGATAGAGAATAGACAGATGCAATGATGGTCCAAGAGACAAGACCAGTTAGTCAACTGGGATAAATTTCATACAAGCGACTTACTACGATCACAGAATCAAGCAAAGTCTAGTACTTTATGCTGTAATTTTGGCATAGTTAAAAGCTCAAAATCAATTGAGAATAGAGCTATTGCCTTCACTGCATACTTGATCACAGGCTTAACTCTTTAAAACAGACCTAGTGGCTTACTAATTCGTAAAAGACGATAAGACGCAGACAAGGAAAAATGTGTGACTTCAAAATTAAAATACGCCACGCATTAGCTGATCCTATCCCAGACGAGCAACGAGCTGACTCTGAAGCCCCCTATTGAAGCAGAATCAGTAAACCTAACCCTCTAGAGTACACTGCCCCATTTCTATGATACTATTTACTTTAGCACTCTACAGAATACACCAACAGTAACAAAATAAGAAACTGAACTGACCCTACCTCTCCTTGGGGGCCTCAGTGCCCAAATTAGAGAGAAGTTCACGACCAGTTCCATCAGCAGCGGCGGCAACATCGGGTTTAACCGTTGCCGGATGTGAGGCGAAGCTCTGGAATGCAGAAGTTGCTGCAGTCGGAGAAGCGACCTGAAAATTAGGGTTTCGAGCAAAAATGATGTTGTCCTTAGAATGGGGTGCTACGAGTTGAGTATGATGTTGCTGTAGCAAGGGGCTTGCCTGCCGCTGCAGCGGCGGAGCCGGCGGCAGGCGCGGTGGGTAAGATCCGAACAAAAGGTTGATCTGTTCGGTGATGAAGTCGAGCTTGTGTGTTAGATCGTGGCCGAGCTTGGCCTGAAGCTCCTGCACAACTTCGTTGAAGGTGGTGAAGCTTCTTCTAGGGTTTGAATCCCTGAAGAGCGATTGTACTGCTTGCGATATTTCCTGGTCGGTAACCATTTTTATCTCCTTTTTTCCTTTTTTAACTGAAATTAACGGACACTGTCTCCCTCTCTCTCTCTCTCTCTCTCTCTCTCTTCTCCCACCTTCCTCGGCTCTCCCTCCCTCCCAGCCTCTCTCTTTCTCTCTCTACACTCCCTGCCTTCTCTCTTTCTCTCTCATTGTCTCCGCTTCAAACAGATAATGACAGAACCGATATTTCGTAAAGTCTGTCGACACAGCAAGTGCTTAAGCAGTAGCGGAAGGTCTAATAATACACGGGCACGTGTATTTTAACTACTTCAGATTTTAAATATAAAAATTAAGTGACTTTCTTTCTAAAGAGATATTTATTAAATTAATTAATTACTATAATATCAAGTAAAATTTCAAAAACATTCTTAATTGGGAGAATTTTAAAAAAAGATATTGGAAATAGGAAAAAGACAATTCAGTACAGCGAAATCTGAAAATCCTAAATCAGTCTGTTTTGTATTTTTGGGTAATTACGAAAATGCCACTGAATTTTTCACAACACCAGTTTCGTAATTCACAACACCGGTATTCAAATTAACAACACCAAGTACTATGTATTTACACTGTGAGTTGTAAATACGTAGTACTTGGTGTTGTGAATTACGAAACTCATATTGTGAATTACAAAACTGGTATTGTGAAAAATTCAGTGGCATTTTCTTAATTACCCAGAAATGTACAAAACATACTGATTTAAAATTTTTAGATTTCGCTGTACTAAATTGTCTTTTCCCTATTTCCAATGTCTTTTTTTAGAATTCTCCCTTTTTTTTAACCAAACAAATACTCCCTCCATCCCTCTTTTTTTTAAGGGAAAATTACACTGAGCTCTCGAATAAAGAAATATACGTCAAATAGGTCTCGTGAAAAAAATATACTCATCTCAAGTCCCAAGTCAAAAAATTTATTACTGTCAAGTCCCCATTAACAACCCCGGAATTGTTAATGGTGCCCCTGGGGTTGTTATTAACAACCTCAAGGGTGCCATTAACAACCTTGGGACCTGACAGTAATAAATTTTTATCTCGAGACCTTTTTTATATATATTCCTTTACTCGGGATCTCAATATAATTTTTTCTTTTTTTAAGGTGTGTTTTGCTCAATCGGGGAGGAGAAAGGAGGGATTTTTATGGAGATAAGAGAGAAGAAGAGGAATTGAGAGGAATTTTATTTTGAAAAATACTTAAATTAAGTTCTTTATATTTATTTTGTCAGATTCTCTAATCACATGTGACTAATGACTATGTGTCTTATTTTTGAATTATGATCATTTAATTATAAACTCAAATACAATAAATAAGACATATGATATTGTGTGATTAGAGAACCTGACAAAATGGATGTAAGGAATTTGATGTAAATATGATCCTTTCATTTTACTTTATTTAAATTGATGAAAAGAGGAGATATGAGAGAGATTTTAGTATTATCTTGTTTGGTATGAAAGGGTAGGGGAGTGAAAAAAAATTTATACAGACAACTTTGTCCTTGCTTCATTTAAATTGTATTTCATAATTTTATAAATTATTTGATAAAATACATCAATAAATAGAATTTAATATGTAAAATTTTAGTTTTATAATTATTAAAATTAAATAAATATAATTATTTTTTTCCTAATAAATATTATTATAATTCATAAATACAATACACACGATAATAATCCAATTATTAATTGTAAGTATTAATAAAAAAACAAGGTGATCAACAAAATATCATTAAAATTAGACTATCAATATGAGTTTTTTTTTATAAGTGCTAACAATACACTGAAAACATAAACATAAGTCAAGTACTGAAAACATATTCATCATCTGACTGATTCATACTTTATGAACTAAAATATAAATTTAAAAACTAAAAACTACATCCATAAGCACTTCCTTATGGAATAGAGGTGGGCATTTAATGGCCCTAAACTTTGGCCACATCATTCATGAGAAAATTATAGATCCTAGGAATCTTCTCTTACTTGTATCCATATTCTTGAATCATCTTCAAAGTTTCTTCCCCTAAAATTAAAGGAAATTCCTATTTAAATACAATTTGAAATTATAAAACCACACAAAGTCTATTAAGAAATAAAAGGATAAATAAGTCTATAGGTAGAAATCTGGGTTTTTTTTAAAACAATGTGTACATTTACCAAAATACCTTTTTTTCAATAAAAAAAAAAAGACAAGTTCCTCACCTCCGCCGAACTCCAATGGCTAGCTTCTTTTTTTTTTTGGATAAATTGTGTCAAAGGTGTTAGAGGGAATGTTTGAACCCCCAACCCTATGGCGGCACAAAAAGTAAATAGGGTAGAAGTAAGAGAAATAAATATAATTGTATATTCTAGCAAATAAATAAATAATAGATATGATTGTATAAGATGTGTCGTGTTGATATAATAACATTAAATAAGATGATTAAATAAGGGGAAAATAAGTTAGTAAGAAGTTAAAAATAAAACAATCCTAAACTATTTCTTATAGTATGAAACGGAATATGTGTAACAATTGTTTATTATGTATCATATGGAGGGAGTACTTTCTTATTTTGCTCTTATATAATTACTCTATTTAATGTCAATATAAGAACATTCTACCATCTAAACTCCAAAAGCTCTAGAGTGTAACATACTAATTTTTATTCACCAAAATTTCTTGTACATATGTCAACTTAAGTGGAATAAAATGATGGATTTTAACACAATGGGAGGTGGTGAAAATTATGAAGAAAAAACAATATGAATAGGCCTCAAATGATTGGCAAATTTGGGGGAAATTATTTAAGAAGAATGAGTTCTACAAATAATTCTATTGATTTTATTGGTTAGAAATTGTCCAAGGAGTTATTTATAGAAAATAATTTCTAAAATATGTACATAAATGAATTATGGTAACTAGAAAATTCACCATGGCTAATGTGGATGGGTGGCAAGGTAAATTGTAGCACATCCAAGGCTAAAGATGGAAGCTTAAATCTCAAGGATAAGCTGGAAATACTAAAATGGATGGCTAGGATTTGTTCTTGAAAAGTAAAGAAGGTTTATTTTAATGGAAATTAAGAGATTTTAGGTAGACCTTTAAGTCTTCATTAAGGGCCTTGATTTTCTGCCAAGAAGAGCAAGAAAGAGAGAGAGACTAATTTTGAAGATCACAAGATAGAAGAGAAAGAGGAAGAGGAAGAGACAAGTTGTCTTGGGTTAGTTTGATGACAAATCTTCCATCTCTTCTAGTTTGTTGGTTTAAGACCGCTTCTAATCTCTAAAGCCTCTCTCTTGATTTTGTGTTTAGCAAGAAAGAAAAGAGAGATTAGGGTTTGAAGGAAGATGAGTCTTAAAAGGAAAAGTTAGAACACAAAGGTAAGAATTGATTCTTACACTTATAGTTGTTATTTTAGTTATTGTGGTCGTTATTGATGCTGTGGATGATGATTTGAGGTTGTTGGCGTAAGCCTCTTGTATTGTACAAATTGTTGGCAGCACCTATAAAAACACAACAAGCAAACAGTTCAAGTTGTGCCTAAAGGCATTGTCCTTAGGAGATATTCCGCAACCCCCTAGTAAATTAGAAAGCGACACTCTCCATGATAAAATGAACTCTTCCTATATAAAGTAGGGTGGCAGAACTACAAGAAGATAATATTATAACTTAGAATAAAGAAGTGAGAGGAGAGGAGCTAGAGTAGAGCTCGGTGTCATATGACATCAGAGCTTTTTCACCTCACTCCCCACATGGCCTTTTATATGCAAAAATCCATATGGCCGTTGAGTAGTAATAATGACCATTAACGACAATTTAATGATAATTAAAATGACAGTTACAAAACAAGAATTAATTGTAATTAAATGTAATAAAACATTTTAATTGTTATTAAAACTGTTAATTAAAATTCTAACGATAATCTCCAACGGTCAATTCAAGGACTCCTCTTATAAGCCTTTTTACTAACTTAAGTTTATATTTAATTGTATACTAGGTTTTTCCAAATTTGAGTTATATGAGACTTCTTCCTTTAACACAATTACACACAATAACTACAACAATCCCCCACATGTGTCAAAAGGAAGCTTTATAGTCTCATAACATGAGCTACACACATGGATATAACCATTGTACCTGGTAGTCCTTTGAACTTAAAACTAGACCTAGACCGATGACACTTGGTACACAGAAATGTCAGTGGTTCTATGAACTTAAAACCAACATTTCTTAGGCGTATACTAGAGGCATTAAAAGTCAAGTTATACCCCCACATTTCCTGCTATTGACTTGTTTTTGCGCATTAAAATGGCAATGTGCGTGTCCTGGTATTTATCGAATGCTTTAGAGATTTTGCCATAATCTCATAGGAGCAGCCCCACTTCACATTCATATAGATGATTTCATAAAATGTACCTGCAATGAGTACACCATCCTGTAAGATTATGAAATCATTAAGAGGTTTTGCTTAGCCTCACTAAAATGCATCCTAGCACTTTCTATGCCATAGGAAGGAACTAATATTTTGTTTAGTGCTACCAGAACTAATAAACGACTTGTTCTTACCTATTGAACCTCCTTCATGGGATCACCAATCACATAGGTTAAGTTACCATCATGTTAATTTCAAATTGGCTTTAGTCCCATTCCCTTCGACTAATTTAATTATTCCCGTGTATTGTTAACGTATCCATAGGTCAACTTTCTGACCTCACAAAATCGATTGAAATACCTCCACAATTCTTAAGCTAGCTTATTCATATAATATCTCAAACGATTTATACTTGTACCATTGTTCTTTTACAGTAGTTATTGCTATTTGTCAATCACATATCATCAACACCAAGTGCCG
>JBAGKO010202282.1:0-13882 GCA_037177275.1 Acacia concinna
TTATTGTTGTGGAATGCTTCTGAAAATTATATTGAGCATATTGTGTTATGTTATGGGATATATTGGGTTGTGTGGAATATATATGGTGAAGTTGTGTGCCCATTGGCTCGCTCATTCCTAGCCCGGATTTGAGTTGAATGTTTTGGGTGGACACCTCCCTGTTACGGTATAGTGGTGGTGACATGGGAGTGGACAATTTTTTTGAAGTGACTAGCTAACCTTTGTTGGGTATACTAGCACTGATAGGTTGTACCACGTCCAGAAAATATAAGGAGGAGCAGGATAGATGAGTAGAGATGATTTAATTATGGAATGTATCAAGTACTATTTTATTATTGAAAATATTGTTATATTTATTAATAAACCTGCTTCTCTGACTTGCAATCCTTTCTTACATATTTTGTAACTTGACTTTGGTTACTGGGACTTCGTGTCTCATCCCGTCATTATTAAATATTTTCAGACGAGACCTCTCATTCGAACAGAGGTTAAGGGAAGCAAGCAGAGGCATAGGCGACAGTAGCCTTGTATGCCTCTAGACTTTTTTGGGGATTGTATTATTTATATATTGCCATCATAGGGTCATCATGCTTTGATATATTTTGACTTTTTTTAGATAACTGTCTTGATAGCTATTGGCTTATTATTGGGCTAGAGCCTTATTTTATATACTCTGATATGGTGGATCAACTATATTTTATGTGTGAGACACTGTTATATTTGGACATTTTGTGATGGGGTTTTGTGTTATATATGTGATTACTATAATTGGTTTGTGGGCGTGTTTTGTGCCCTAGACCTCGATGTACGGGTCATTTGGATTAATCAAAAGGTGTTCAAAAATAATAAACAAATCCTTTTTATAACCATAATAAACCCTTTAAATTTAGTTTTACTCTTTTCTATTATAGTTAGTCTTTTAAAGAGGTTTAATTCTTTTTAACCATGATAGTATTTTAGAAATGTGGTTTGAAATTTTTCTATCATGGTTAACTATTAAAAGAATCCCGTTGGATAGTTTAATACATACTAATTAGAAATGGCCTTTTCATGAACAAATGGTTTGCTTTAAGCTGTGGGGTTAGTGATGAAAATCAAATCCTTGAAATCTAATGCAATAGAAAAGGCAAGCTTGCGGATATACAATTTCATCATGATACAAAAAAAAGGGGGAAATTTATACAATGAAAGGTTATTGGAGATTGATGAAAAGGGGGGAAATTTATACAATGAAAGGTTACTGGAGATTGATAAAAAGGGGTGGGAATTTTAGCTAGGTTTTTTTTTTGGACAAAATAGTTAATCTTTAAAAGAGACGATTAAATAAAGTAGGGGCTTTGGTTTCCTTCATAACTTCTAACATGCAATGTAAATGATTATGGTTATTACATCTAAAAAATGTGCAAAGTTATAAAATGCTCTCTCATTCCTAGAAAAAGAAAAGAAAAGGAAAAATAAAAAAAATTCGCTCATCCACTACAACAGATTTATACTAATCAAAGAAAGAAATTTAATTTATTAAATTTATTAAATTTTCCTTCCGTTTTTTTTCCTTAAAAAATGTATCCCTATTAATGATATTTTGGAGAAGAGAGAACAATATGATTGTATGAAGGGCTTCCATCAAAAAAGGAAAAAAATGAAGGGTAAAATTAACCATAAGCATTAATCATTCTCCAAATCACTTGTATTATTGACAAACAAAATCTTAAACAGAACGTTACAAGTCTAGAAGGCCCCATTTAGATTGAAGAAAATGGGAAGCAGGAAATGGAAAATGGGGATTTTCCTTCTGTGATGGCTGTTGGATTTAAAGATGCGGCCGGAATTTATTTTCCCGCCTCCCCCAATTTTCAGTTGTTTAAATGAAAATAGGTTTCTACAAATAACGATGGGAACCCATTTTCCAGTGTCTAAAGAATTCAACCAAACACTATAGAAAGGTAAAGGCATGAACAAAATTTGCAACGTTGGATTTAGGAGCACCTTCACAAGGAATTAGACAGAAGAGACTACCATAGAGGAGCACCTTCATTCATCATATTAAGCCTTTCCTTTTGGTAAATGATTCAATTGAGATATCAACCTTCTATGATGGCTCCACTGCTTGAGAAGAGTCGCTTCGATAAAAGACTAACGGCAGAGCTAGACACAATTCGATCGCCGCAATAAGGCATTGTTGAATTGGTTTGATTTAGCGATGCTTTTATCTCCACTCATAAATATTGCTTTAGGAATGTTGGTGAATGCTCCGTACAAAAACAATATCGATGGAGAAGCTCTCAAGCATTGCCTCAAGACCAACGTTGAAATTCTAAATGCTAGTGATTACTTCATGCACAAAATGGAGATCGTCATTCCCTGAGAAAAGTACTGCATTTTGTTAATGGAAACTTCAATTGTATAATGCATGTCGTGAAGCATCTGTAATAAATCTGAGTTATAGTGAGAAAACACAAAGTCATGAGAAAGGGAAATGGATTGAAAATAAGCGTGAGGCAAAAACTAGGTCATGATGAATTATGATAGGTCAAGAAGAAGAAAGCGAGAATATGCAAAGAAAAATGTGTCAATCAATAGGTGAAGTGAAATTAGAGAACCATCCTATAACCATGACGTAGTCATAAGCAAAATAAGTCCACAAAAAGTGGTTGTGACCACTTGCAGCATGTGATGAGTATGTATTAGTTAAGAGTAAAATTGTTTTGGTTGGTCGTTTGCCGTTACCATAAGTCACCCATCACTCGCATATGGTTAAAGTTGTTTTCATTCATTCATGTATGACTACAACTGATTGGTAGGTATCTTATGATTAATATTTTGTTTCATTCTGCAAAAACAAGGGTAAACAAAGTTCTTTCCTCCCCGTTGTTACTACATGCAACCTATGGTGGTTAAGCCATAGTTATGTGGGAATTATTTGAAGCGATTCATGACTATTTAGTGCATAGGGTTAGCTAAAGTGAAAATTTGGGCCCTTAAATAATACTTTTTAAATTGGGGTAGAAATGTCTTTTAACTCATTTTCCTACCTCATTTTCTTCCTACCAAACAAAAATTTACATTTAAATGCATTTTCTTTTCCATTGCCAACTAGAAAGTTAGAGGAAATCCTGTAAAACTATGTTACTTATTTAATGCAAGCTTGACCACATTAGGACTATTGAACAAATTAATTAGGGTTAAGGTGTAAATTCATCCTAGAAGTATTTAGGTAGGAGTGTATTTGCCCTGAAAGTTTTTTTTTTACTCAATGCAGCCTTGGAAGTTTCAGAAGTGGGCAAATTTGCTCCTGTCGTTAGTTGACCAAATATGTTGAGCTAGCAGTCCACAGGTCATCTACTTTATTTTTGTTAAAGTGACAATTTGTCTTGAAAGTTTTAAATATGTTAATTTTAACCGTTAGTTAACTAAATATGTTAAACCGGTAGTTCACATGTCATCTAGTTTATTTTTTATAAGGTGAAAATTTGTCTCAGATTTAAAATTCATCATTTTTAAAAGTTAGATTTAAAATTTCTAAGATAAATTTTCACATAGCAAAAATACAGTAAATGACCATTGGACTGTCAGCTCAACATATTTGATCAACTTATGGCAGGGGCAAATTTGCCCACTTCTGAAACTTCCAAGGCTGAATTGAGCTAGAAAAAAAACTTTCAGGGCAAATACGCTCCTATGTGAATACTTTCAGCGTGAATTTGCACCTTAACCCAATTAATTATTGCCTATTTGGTTTGCGCAATTGCAAGTAATAAATGAAATGTAATACAATATCATGTAATAATAATTTCATAAATTTGTTTGGTTCGTCCTTAAGGAAAGATTATAGATATGTATAAAAAAATTTTGTTTGATTACATGAAAGATGATAATATATAAGAATAGAAAAAGATAAAATTACCCCCATTTACACATATATTTATAATCTACACATTGGATTCATAGTAATTATTTAATATTTAATGGTGGAAATATCATGTAGTGTACGTGTTGAATTCATGGTAATTTTTTAATATTTAATGATGGAAATATTATTTAGTTAGATATTTTAATATTCTTAATGGTGCAATATTTTTTTCTAATATTTAATGGTGATAATTATTTAACATTTAACTGCATTTATGAGTGTGCATTTTGGTCCAGTTAAAATTTATAACTGTATTGATGATGACTTTTTATCGTTAGCCTTAGAATCCACAATTAAAATTAACTAAAGATTGCATATATGCAAACCTATAATCGTTTCTCTTTTCGATGAGTCTTTTATTGATTCCTAAATATTTTAACTATCATCCTAATGCAATGAAAATAAGGAAAACTTGGTTTTGGGGTTTTCAAAATAATAATTAAAAGAAGAATGCAATTTAATTAAAATATTAAACTATTATTTTTGGTAATTTTCAAATATTAATAGAATGGAATATGAATAAAATGAATCCTCTTAAGAAATTAGTTCAATGGCTAAATGATATGAGTGGGCATTTTGGTCAAGATAATAATTTATAATAGCTTTTTCACTTGATTACATCTCATTCATCAAGCCTAACAGTTTATTTCTGATTACATCAAATAATGTAATCAAAATTACATTTTGTAATTCTCTTTACATTATATAAGTCCAACCAAACATTAAAATTGTTTTGTTGCATTAGAATTATATGTAATCCTCTTCCATACAATCAAACCAAACAGACTATTAATGATCTTAATCCAAGTATTTTCTTCCAACAATAAATCTATAGATATAATCATGATTCATGACTACACAAACCCCAAATCATTACCTCCAAAAGAAAAATAACATAAACCTAGTTGTTTTTGTTAGGCATAAGTATCTTCTAATTAGAAACAATTCTATTTTAGGCCCATTCGGATACTATTGGCACCTCTTCTAGGGGTAATTCAAGCATTGATTTGCCACATTGTGAGGAAGTAACCCTTTTCGCTAAACCCAATCATGTGTCATCACATATTCTATTTCTTTGAACTTCTCCATGGAAGAAATTCAACAAGCTATCTTTTCACTATTAAAAAATATTGTTCTTGGTCCAGATCGTATTCATGCCAATTTTTTCACAAATATTGGGATTTGGTAAAATCTGACTTGTTCAACATGATGCATAAATTCTGAGAATTTGAGTTTATTCTTCAATATTTCAACAAGACAAATATCATACTCATTCCTAAATCAGATAAGGTACAAACCTTTAAAGATCTTAGGCCTATTAGTCTATGTAATATGGCCTATAAAGTTACATCAAAGGTTTATGCTTGAGGATGAAGAAGGTTTTAAGGAATTATATTGCTACTTTTCAATGTGCCTTCTTAAAAGGAAAAGTTAGACAATATTTTACTAGCTGTAGATCTAATGAATAAAATTCATTTGGCTAGAGATAGAAGGAAGAAACTCATTGCATTCAAAGCTGATTTCTCTAAAGCTTTTAACTCTTTATCATTAATGATGACTTTTTATGTTAGCATTGGATCCACAATCAGAATTAATTAGGATTGTGTACAGGCAAATCTAGAATCGTTCTTTCTTTTCGAGAAACTTTTATTGATTCCTAAGTAATCTAAATGTCATTCTAATGCAATGAAAATAAGGAAAAATTGGTTTGGGTTTTCAAAATAATAATTAAAAGAAGAATGCAATTTAATTAAAATCTTAACTATTATTTTTGGTAATTTTTTAATATTAATTGAATGGAATATGAATGAAATGAATCTTTTTGAGAAATTCAATATCTATCCTAGTCCACTAAATGATATAGGAGTTAAAATTCATTAAATCTTAATTTAAAACCCATTGAAATATTATTAAAGAACCAATTGATATGTGAAATGGATCAAATTAATAGAAGTGTTTTCTCTAATATGAATGCATAATTGCGACACTCAAATTAATTCAATTTAACTAGACAAATTAGTAAACACATAGCAATCATAGTTTCAATGAACTAATAGGAAATACATAATTAAAATCATGCAATTGCAATCATCAAAATCCAATCACAAAATAAACAATCTTACATCAGCAATATAAAGTCCAAATAACTCACAATAAAATATTATTAAAACTACCTTTAGTATTATTTAGGAATTACAATAACAATAGGAAATTTATAAAGAAACTAAAAATATAAGGCATTTGTCAAGGGGACTCTCTTTCCCTTTATATTTATATTTTATATGCCAATGTGCTCTCTTGCATTTTGATCACCTTTGAGCATGTGGGTCAATAGCAAGGGATAACAATTATCAATAATGCTCAGCCGGTTTCACATTTACTATATGTAGATGACTCTTTTTTTTTTCTTTGAGGGGAATGATCAAAGTATCAATTCAATCAAAGTAGCTTTGGACATTTATAGTAACTGGTCTGGACAAATGCGAAACAAAGTTAAGTCTTCCTTGATTTCTAGTCCAAACATCCACCATTCTTTAAAGATTGAATACTCGTATTTTTTGGGTGTGCATTTCATGGATAGACTTGGCACACCTTGGTACCTAGGTTGATCTAGGTAAGAACAAATCTCAAATTTACAATAAGGTTGTTAATTCCATTGATCAAAGAACTACTACTTAGAAGGAGCTTCTATTTTCTCAAGCCTCTAGACTAATTTTGATCAAATTAGTTATTGCAAGAGTCAATTTACATGTATTATCTTATGTAAAGTTGCCTACTTATATTTGTAATCAAATTGACATAAGGTGCACAAATTTCTTTTGGGGTACAAATGGAGACAGAAACAAAATTCATTTGAAAAAAAGGACTTCATCTTTAAGACCAATTTAGAAGGTGATGAATCCCTTTTAGCCAAGCAAGTATAGAGGATTCACAATTCTTTTATAGGTGAACTATTGGTAAAAAACCATGAAGATCAAGTTCTTTGATTTGAATAGTCCATCTTTAATCAAGCAACCATATAACCCCTTTTGGATATGGAAAGGTATTCACAGTTGTGCTTCTACCATTTGTGATAACTTAAGTTGGAGAGTAGGATCTAGCACTTCAATCCCTTTAAACCACCCTCTGTAGTGGCCCATGCAATCTAGCTCTCAAATGTCTTCTTCATTAAATGACGTTAGAGATCTATTACTACATCTTCCATCTAGCTAGCAACCAATTAAATGGAATGTTCCTCTAGTAAGATCTTTATTTTCAAGTGATGTCGCTGAAGTCATTGTCAATGCTCCTCTCTCAGTTAATGATGCACATGATAGAATTGTTTGGAACCTAAGTTCCTCGGATGAATACTTAACTAAGTTTGGCTATAGTTTGTTGTCTTCCAATAAATTGCACATTTCATCTGATGGTTTTAGAAGTTTTTATGGTCTCTTTCTCTTCTAATGAAAGGCATTCTTTTTGTGTGGAAATTGTTGAATGGGACAATCCCTATAGTTGATGTTTTGAACTTTCATCAACTCAATGTTCCAAATGCATGTGCTTTTGGTTGCTTTGGAAAGGAATCACCAGAACACCTCTTCTTAAATTGCCCTTTCACCAAGGCTGTACGGTATGGTGCTGCCTCCATTAGAATGCCTTCATTAACCTTTGATAACTTTAAGCAGTGGTTTAAAACCACAATTGTCCAATTACATAAAGATGAGCTTTTCACGAAACCTCAATTTATGATCAAAATTCTCAATTTCATATGGATGAAGAGAAACCAAATTTGTCACCGGTCGTTAGGTCTTATAAAGCCTGAAGCAATCACTAAGGAAATCCATTGTACAATGTCTTTATGCAATCTAGCATGCTCTGATTTCAGGAAGTCAGGACATACTACATCATTCAACTCAATATGCATCAATCTCTTTAGATCAAATTCCAAATACTGGGTGGTTTATTTTCATGAAGAAATTTATGAATGGAAGGAAAACTATTTGCAAATCATGGATAGGATCTGAAGGACAAGTTATTCCATCTTTTTGTTACAAGAGTGTTTTTGGCAAGAATTTCATTTCTCTATGCTGCTTCAGAGCATCCCTACTATAGATGTCTAAGTCTTTGTTCTTTCAATCAGAATCAAACAGAGGGTTACAAGTCTATTGCATTCGAAAGCAATTTCTACCTCCCTTAGGGACAAAATCTAACTCAGCTAATATCCTTTTTAGGGACATTGAAAGTTACCTTCATGTATTTGCTTTTGATAGGGTTTGTAAGATAAATAGTATTGACTGGACTTTATTTATTGCTTTGCAATCATGTCCTAATATTATTGTAGAATTGTGATGTATAATCATTTTATTTCAATAATAATTGTTATTTATAATATATATATATATATATTTGGTCAACAGCTTAGTCAATTAAGATATGGTACAAAACAAAAGGAAAAACAACGCCACAGAAGCTAAAAATAAGATAAAGTATATGTGTGTTTGTACCTAGGGTTGAATGTGTATAACCTCCTTTAACATGCTTTTAAGCAATTTTGATATGTTTGGATTACCTTTTAACCCATAAGCCATTGATTGCCAAAAGTTGCATATCTTATACAGGGGTTGATTAGCTTTTACATTAATTTGTATGATTTCGACTTGATATGCGTTTTAATCTATATATATTTAATTGAATTGTACTTATATCAAGTTTTTCATATCCATTATATCAAGTTAGCGTGTGTTTGGAATGTCGTTTCCCCATTCAATTAAGCCGATTCACGCAGTCCAATGCACGATTGCAATAGAAAAAATGTTGACATGTTTGGGCTATCAATGGAGGTCATTGTGCTACAACATGAAAAGCATGGAAAAGTAGAAGCAAGGAGACCCTTGCTTTTAAGTCGATTGATTATGAATGGGCACTGTTCACATTATTATTATTATTTTCTTGATATAATTTACTCCTTCTAGTCTTAATTATAAGACTCAGTTGACTTTTTAAAAAATCCTAAGAAAGCTAATTACCTTATTTTAATTTATTAAAATTTATCGTTTTTTTAAACTATTTTTTTACTAAATAATTAATATATATATATATATATAATATGATAAAACATAACATATGATACAATTAAGTAACCTATTTTACTTCTTTAGCTTCTCTAAGAAAATTTAATTGGGTCATATAATTAGAACTGAATGTACTATAAATATCATACTATATTTACATGTAATAAGACTCCCTCCAGTTCTAATTATAAGACCCATTTGATTTTTTTTGGAGATATTAAGTCAAAAGAGTCAACTAAGTCTTATAATTAGGACCGAAGGAAGTATAAAATATCACACATCCTTTACATGTAATGAGGCTCCCTCTGGTCCTAATTATAAGACCCAGTAGAGTCAACTAGATCTTATTTTTACATAAATAAATTATAAGTAACTTCTACAATCTTTATTCCAAACACAAATCAAATTACACAATCTTACTTTTACCCAATCTTACTTTAACTCAATCTTACTTTTATAAAAGTACCGATTGCAATTTTTAATCAAAACACACCCATAATAGATAGGGGAGAGAAGCCATGCCCGAGAGGGGAGGCCATTGCCATGTGCCTCTTATCAACTTTCAGTCAAAAATTCAAACTTTGCCATCAATGTCTTGGCACCATCCAACATAAATTACACTGCTATGAAATTGATACTTCTAGAGAAATTTTAATAAATATATATACACACTTTCAGAGTTTTAGGATAAAAATATATATTCTGGTAAAAAAAAGTATGTGTTTGTGTGTATTTATATAATAGACATGGGAAAGGACAAGAGGAAAATGTGGCAGGTGGCAAACATTATTAGACATCTAACCTTGGTTTTGTTATTGATCCCATCATTTACATTATCACTTCCACTTTTCTTCATTTATTTATTCAAATATTGATAAAAATATAAAATTTTGAAAAGTGGAAACAAATGTTTAATAAATAAATAATAAATATATCATAAAATGATGCATGGAAAAGGAAAAGTAGTGAAGACGCAAACTTCAATAGTTTGTGAATATATTTGCAATTATTAAAGGGTTAAATACCAAATCCATCCCGAAAGTGTTTGCAGAGGAGTAATATTGTCCTAGAAGTTTTTTTGTCTCAATGTCACCCTAGAAGTTTAAAAATATAGCAATATTACCCTTCTGTTAAATTAAAGTTAAGTCTGACCATTAAGTTTGACCCTCTTTTTTCATTTGTAAGGCTTACGTGAATGATGACTTAGCTAAGATTTTAACTCAGGTGGCAGTGGATAAAAAAAACAATCCACATTTATCCACTAATATTCATTTATTATCTATGAATCACTCTGATGTAGGGTTGAGTAAAAACCCAATGCTCCAGTCTAGTCCGACCCAACCCCAAGCTGGTCCAGTCTAGTCTAATCCAATCTAAATAAGGTGCACAATGAAGTTGAACTAAACTAGACTAGACTAAATGGCCGGGTTAGACTGGGTTTCGGGCTGGGGGACTAGCCCACCTGGACTGATTCGGTCTAGTTCAGGTCAATATTTTTTAAATTTATTTTTTAGTTTTTTATTTTTTCAATTGAATATTGCTGGAGATTTTTTAAGGATTTATGTTATTATCTTTATATAATTGTAGGTATGTTATTATCATAATTGTGATTATGAGGTTCAAATATTTTATTCCAACAACAAAAAAATAAAAAAATTTTAAAATTTAAGTCTAGATTGCCTAGATTAGATCCCCTGGACAAGCCCAGGCAGTCCACCAAACTCAGTCTGGTCCAACCCGACCTTGGGTTGGTACTGGACCATACTAGACCATAGGTTGCCTTATGCAGCCTGAGGTCATCCCTAGACCAAAACTCAGGTTGATGTCCAACCCGGTTTGGTCCGGTTTGATCCATGCTCATACCTATTTTGATGTGACAGTTCTTTGTGTTCAACCTCAAGCAAATTAATCATTTTTTTTATTGCTTTAAAATAATTAATTAATATATGTGGGTAGAAGTTGATTTTTTTATTTTTTTCTTTCTATCCATGGCCACTTGGGCTAAAACCTTAGTTAAGTTATCATCCATATAAACTTTAAAAATGAAAACGGTCAAACTTTAATTTAATGGAGGGGCAATATTGTTATGTTTTTAAATTCAAGGGTGACATTGAAACAAAAAAAAAAAACTTTTAAAGTAGCATTGCTCCTCTGAGAATACTTATAGGGCAGATTTGCTACTTAACCCATTATTAAAATTTTAAGAAACTAATACTTTAGTCTTAAGATTATTGGATAGAGAGGAATTTATGGAATGGATCCCGCCCCCACAAAATTATTGAATCAAAGAAAGAATAATTTCTGACATTTATTTGTTCAATTAGAAAATTACTAAAATTAATATCAAAAACAATAATAGATGATTATAATAAGGCATTTGGAACAAGAATAGAATTGATGCCATATTTGGATACTATGGGAAGAAGATAAAATTATTTGAGAGAATACTTATATGATAAATGTAAACAAGCTTACACCATTTTGAACATAGATATAAATTTACCAAGAAGAAATATAAGTAACCTTGAAATAAGAAGATTAGTTAGAAATTCTAGTCAAAGAGAAGGGTATGCCTTTTCTATATAAGGCCCTGTAATATGCAAAATTAGGCAGAAGTGTTTGATTCACAGTGTAAACAGTTTGGGAATCAAACACTTCTACATAATTTTACTTATTACAGGGCGTTATATAGAGAGGGCATATCCTTCTCTTTTCTTACACGTAGCCTAGTACATCATTCTTCCTATTTTTTAGGCTTTTTGACTATTTGTATGCCTAATATTGACTTTTTGACTGAAAACATAGACTTTTTTACTCTTTATATCTTTTCTCATGTCTTCTTTGGTTGACAATTGTCAACAACTGTTGGCAACATCTTATAGGCTGTTGATTGCTGATCTATCTCTTTAGATGATACTCACGTTGATTACAGGATCTTCAAAGTCTTTATTGATAATATTTCCTTCTTCATAGTATTTACACTTGTGGACTGCATATTCAGATAAAATTTGGCATATCCTTTTTTTTGTTCCTTTTAGATTCTCAAATTTATTCATTTTCAATTTATCATAAAATTGATTAAAGTAAAAGGGGTTCCTCATCTTTTTCTGAGAAATAGATTAAAGTTGTTGGACCTTGATGATAATTCCATGACATATCATCATTAGATGTTATCATCTTTTTCATCTCTTAAAACATTATATAGTGGTCTTGTGCTCTTATTTTTGAAACAGTATACATAAAGTCTTCTTCATTTTCAATATCCTCTTTATATTCTACACCTCTGGTTCTAATGGTTTCCTGGTCGTTCCAAGTCTAATAAGGTTTATTGGATGATAAAATTTGTTAGGAGTTATCTCCGCAATAGTGGAGTAACACCTTATAAAAATTGTAGCCTGGGTTGCAATCCCAAGATAGGATTTAACAGCTCTTCTTACAGCTTTTGGTAATTCTGATATTTCTTTTAAGGATGATGAAGGATAAATGGATTGAATTAACCCATGTTGGTAAAGCACTTTTACAATATTGGGTGGTGTTTTTGGAAAAATGACAGCTTTATTAAAGGATAAATGAGAGGCATATTTTACTGATTGGGATTTAATAGTAAAATGGTTGAGGTTATATATCAATCTTTTGAAATATTGATAATACTCTACAAATTTAAAAGAAACTGGGTTTATTGGACTTCTTAGATTAGATGTATTGGTAGAGGCGGTTTTTAGGTTAGAGGTTTGATTATTTACTTTAGATAATTAGGCTTTTTCTTGAGTTTCTCTTTCTCTGGCTTCTTGGACTTGTTGATTCTTTATAATTTCAAGTAAAGGAATAATCCTTTGCTCATTTACATGTCCAATCATATGGCTTTCAAAAGTCCATACCACTGTATCAACCACATACTGTATTACAGGTATTTTTAAATAACTTTCTTCCAATTTCCCCACTCTATAATGGAGTTCTTCCACCTGATTAGAGATTTTGGAAAAGCCTTTATTTATTTGAGTGATTATAAGGCTCATATTCATCTCAAGAATGCCAAATTTTAAATGTATTTGTTCCATGAATGACTGTGATTTGTTGGTAGAATCATTAGATGTCTGAATTACAAATCTATTTGATTCCATCTGCTCAAAATATCAATAATTAAATTATTTTGTCCTTTAATATAGTAAATTTCATAATCATAATAAGACATATCACTTTGCCATTTAATTAATATCTTATTACATAACTTATTTGTTCTTATTCCTTTATCAAGCCAATGCTTTACTTGAGTATTATCAGTTCTAATAATGAATCTCGTATTTACTATAAACTGTTCAAATTTTTCTACAGCTTTTACTATTACTAAAAATTCTTTCTAATTAGAGTGATAGTTTTCTTTAGCTTCATTAATTTTTTCACTTGCATTTCTAGTGATTAATTATTTCCTTTCTTTATTTTCATGATATAATACTGCTCCATAATAATTTTCTAAAGCATTTGTATATATAATCCATCTTACATTATTATCTATAGGGATAGTCAATTTTGATAAATTTTGACATAATTGTTTTAGTTGACTTATTACTCTCTCTATTTCATTATTTAAGACCCACTTACTCTTTTCTCCTACTAATTTAGATATTTTAGCAGTTAATTTTGATAAATTTGGTGTATAATTTCTCGCTTGATTAACTAATCCTAAAAATGATTGTAAATATTTTTTATTGTTCATTTTTGGAAATTCTAAAACTTTTTTGGCTATATATTCTTGTAATTCTATTCCATCTAGGGATATATATTGTCCTAAAAATCCTATTATAGTTTTTATTAATTTAGCTTTCTTTAATGATATATTTAATCTTTTTTATTCTATTAATTTTACAAATTGGCCTAAATTTTTTTCATTTTCTTTTTTATTTTTAGAAAATATTAATATATC
>JBAGKO010202335.1:0-13878 GCA_037177275.1 Acacia concinna
CCCAACCCGACCCAAAACTCAACCCGACTAGGTTGTTGAGACTTGCGACGTTCTAGGTGGTATTTTCTAGCGAATGAGGCTGCGACTTTGACGGAAATGGCGTCGATCTCAATAGAAAACATAGGGAAAACATTCTCCTTGCAATTTTTGCTCAAAACATCGACAAAATCACAGATTCATCACAGAAATGGTAATCGCAAAGTTCTGAGGTTCTGATGACAGAAGGAAAATGCGAAACAATAAACCAAACAGATCTAGCAACAAAAGGAAAAATCATGCAAGATCAAAATGAGTTATAAACCATAAATCTCAAAGCAGATCTCAACGACAACAAAGACATCAAAAGTTACAGACAACATATGATCGCCGTGGAAATGAACAAAATAGAAAAATTCAATCTCTCTCCATATTTTCATCCCACAAAGCAGAGATAACAGGGAAAAAGAGAAAAAAAAAATCTTGGGAGATCCAAAGTCAATGAATTAGAAAACTCAGGCGATGTGCAAAAAGGGAAATCACCGAAAGCCAAAATCAGATTTGATCAAATACAAAATCTCTCTCGCTAGATCCTAAAAGATGTTCATTATTTGCAGAATTCTCTTTCAGGATTCTGGATGAAGAAAGAGAAAAAATGCAATTTTAAAATATGAATGATCTATGATCTAGAAGATAATCTCTGATAAAAAATTAGAAGGCAGAAAATCAGAGAGCCTGGCTCTAATGACACATGTAGGATAAATTAAATTCATAGATAACAAATATAGAATAATTTATCCATTAAGAAATCAGCGAAAGATTAAATATCTCTAGCCATTGCTAATTCTTGATCAGGAACTCAAATCATCGGATGAATGATAAACTACAAAACAAACACTAGTAATTTGTCAGGACTCTTCTGATTGACTGTAAGGCACAGTGATGGGGCTGTGTGGCTAGTCAGGGAACCTCAAGAGACGGTTAGGGTTTCCGTATCTAACGCTCTGTATTTTGGCCGTGAACTTTGTGCACACGTATTTTCACCATCAGAAAATCACTTAAATAGCCAAAATAAAGCCCTAATCTTACTGGGCTTTTTAACTGACTAATGGGCTACACTCAGAGTATTTTAATTACCCTAATTTATAACTATATGATATAATAATATTAATTAAAATATCTAATATGAATTTGTTGCTTTCCGGTCTGGAGTAAAAATTTTATTCTTTGATTTTCTGTTATAATTTACACTTAATTATAACATTTAATTGACTTTTTTTAAAGAATTCTAAGGAATTTATTTATATTTTAAATTTATTATTTTTCTTTAAATTATTTTGTTTAACTTATGAATTAATATATAATGTGATAAAGCATAACATATGATATAATTAAGTAACTAATTTTACTTCTTTGACTTTTCGAAAAAAGGTCAAGGAGGTTTTATAATTAGCTGGAGGTAGTACAAGTATCACAATATGTTTACATGTGATATATACTCCCTCCGGTTTTTAATCATAAAACTCAGTTGATTTTTTTAGATAATCCTAAAAAATTATTTAATCATGTTATTATTAATTATATGTTTTTTAGCTTTTTTTTTTACTTTTCTGAAAATTTATTTTTCATTTTTCTGTTATAAGTTTTAAATATCACAATATATATAAAAATTCTTGTATAAATCTGGTTCGCCACGTCATTTGTGGTTTGACCAATTAAAACACAACAACTCAACTAATGATTTGACACCTCCTAAATGTTAATTGGCATATTAATAAAATTAAAAGATTTCACAAGATTCACTTTTTTATTATTTGTGAAATCTTAACCGATGTATTCATTTATTTTGAAAAAAATAATAATATGAAAATCACAAATAGCCAACTAAGATTAAGGATGTGTTTGGGAGGACGATTGGTCCTCCCAATTGTACGATGGATACCTTTTTCAAAATGAAACGTATTAAAAAATTGATGTTTTGTTCAGCAATGGAGTGAATCGTGAACAGTGCCATTTTCCCTAATATTTTAGAAGCAACAATTTCTTACTTTTACACTGATTCACTGTTCACCTTTTTTTTTTCTTGTTATAATTTTCTCATTCTAATCCTAATTATAAGACCTAGTTGACTTTTTAAAAAATCTTAAGAAAGCTAATTACCTTATTTTAAAGTATTAAAATTTATCTTTTCTCAAACTATTTTTTTTATCTATGAACTAATATATAATATGATAAAATACAACATATGATATAATTAAGTAACCTATTTTGTTTCCTTCACTCTATAAAAAAATTAATTGGTTCTTATAATTATGACTAGAGGTAGTATAAATATCACACTTTATTTATGTGTAATAAGACTGCCTCCAACTCCAATTATAAGACCCAGTTGGTTTTTTTGAAAGATTAAGGAAGCCAAAAGAGTCAACTAAATCTTATAATTAGGATTAGACGTGGTATAAATAACATATTATATTTACGTGTAATAAGAATCTCTTCTGTTTTAATTATAAGACCCAGTTGATATTTTCTTGGAGAGATTAAGGAAGTCAAAAGAGGCAATTAGGTCTTATAACTTTTAGAAAACTTTAACCAAACAAGTTTTACTTTTATATAAGTAATTTATAAGCAACTTCTGCAATCTTTATTCTAAACACAAATCAAATTACCCAATCTTACTTTTACTCAATCTTACTTTTCTAAAAGTACCGATTGCAATTTTTAATCCAAACACACCCTAAGTATGTAAGAGAGGTGTTTCTCGTACTTTGTATAGAAGATAATTAAAATAAATTGAACCAAACAAGCCCTATATCAATAGTGTGTTTTCTTCTTCTTCTTTTTAAATGTTTTTCTAATGTTTTTTTATAAAATGACAGCTAGCATATAAAAAGAAGTACCACAATGCAAGATAGGGTTTACAGGCCAGGCCAACACATATAAAGATAGGGGCTAGGGGTGAACAAATGAGAATCGAAACTGAAGACCGGACCGAACTGAACGTAATTTGGTTATTTCAGTTTTTAGTTTCAATTCAGTTTTTAAATAAGCTAATTTTAGTTTTCAGTTATTTAAAAATTAATTCGGTTATAACCGAATAATCGAAATTAATACAAAACGACGTCGTTTAATAGGTTTGTTTTGTTTTTGTTTTTTTAACATGTGAGAACTGAATCAGAATAACATATAAGACTACATGTGGTAACCAAATTACGGACTGGACTAATAATATATATGAAAGATATTATTTAGACACAAAAAATTTAGACCGAATGTAAGAAATATAAGGTCTAAAGTGATATTTTAGACATGATATAAGCCAAGTGAGGTCTAAAAAGTTAGGCTTTTTAGACCACATTTTAACCAACCAGTTTAAAAAGTCCAAACTACATTGGTAGTAAGAAATTTTTAGACCATAAAAAAATTTAGACCGAATGTAAGAAATATAAGATCTAAAAAGTCATATTTTATACATGATTTAAGCCAAGTGAAGTTTAAAAAGTTAGGCTTTTTAGACCACATTTAACCAATCGATTTAAAAAGGGCCCAACACCGAATTCACCAGAAAACCAAACTGAATTATTTCGGTGAATTCGGTTTCGGTTTTTTATTCAATTCTTTTCGGTTAGAAAAAAAACGTATAATTTGGTGTTCGGTTATTTCGGTTTTCACCAAAACCGAACCAATTAACCGATTGCTCACCCCTAGGGGCTAGACCTAAACATGCAATACGATTACAACTTGAAGGAAGTGGGGAAGAAAGATAAGAAAAAGAAACATTGGCCTACCCAAAAATTTCTGAAGTAAAGGACCTACCATAATAGGCATTATAAAGCTTAAGGAGAAGAGAGAGCCCTCTAAGTAAACTCGATGCACGTGAGGATGATATAGCCAAAAAGAACTGCCTATTAACCTATGACAGTAAGGCACACCGAAAAGCATCTGGAAGAACACAAAGGACCTTCCAAAGCACATAACATCTATACCCAAATAAAGGGTGTTTGAGAAGGAAATGCTTAGTACCATGGTTCCTGCATAGAAGGATCATTGGAAAGAGCCAAAGAGTAGTGCATACAAAGTAACTATTGTCACAAAAAAAGACCTACAAAAAAACTGAGAACATAGATTGCAAAAGATAGAAGATACATAAACTAAAAGACTAGCAGGTGATGCAAGCTGCAATCCTATAGAACATAATGGTAGAGCAAACCAAAATACAATTTAAGGTGAGTTTTTGAGTCTTCGAGACCACTACAGTAACACCCCAACTATAGTGGCGCCTCTTCAATCATGAAGGTATCTGGCAGGTTTTCTTAAAGGATATCTCACCTAAACCTATAAACTAACGATCTTCAGAAAGTCCAAGCCACCTAAAGAAACTCACTTCCTTCCTTACTAAATGCTTAAGACATGTCCAAAGGAATAAACCAATAGTATCACCTTTCTTACCAAATGTCTCCTCATACTTGGGAAAAATAGTAGAGAATTTTGGAACGCTGATTGAAAAGCCTACTATAGTAAGAGGAAAAGCATCACCTGAAGAAAAACATATTGTAGCGTCTATAGGCTGAATTTTTGGTCGTTTGGAGACCAAGTCAACTGGATCAAATGACTCATCTTTCCTTTTACAAGTAAGCCATGCAAAGGTCGCAAATTGTAACCACACTGCTTATACTGCTAATCAATACTACCTTCAGAGCCATTTAGATAAGTAATACAGTTAGCCACTTCCTATCATCTATATCCTATAGAGATATTTGAATGCCAATTGTGTTGGTAGTAGAAAAGTAATTACCATAAATCCCATCATATTTAATATTGGTCGATCGAGTACCCGTAACAAAAACCAGAACCTAGGGAGGAGTATTTGAAGCTACTTTACAGTTTCGTGCAACATGACAGAAGCTCAAGCAAAAAGGACACACATGTCCCACTTGTTCCAAAACAAGCATGACCTTTGAAGACAAATAATTAGACAGTTTAATACTATCACGGGGCAAACAAGACAAATTGAATTCAGAAAGAGCAACTTTGAAGCGTAAACCTTAGCCATAAAGATGACTATTCTGATGATAGCAAATAAAGGAACCCAATCTTCCCCAAGAAAATGAGATGTGCTCTCATTATAGTATTGGAGTTGTAAGCCATGGATTTGAAACCAAACGGGACAACGATGAGAACAAATAGCAGTTACTGAGATATCAAATTTCCATAGAATCATAGTAATAAAGTACCATTGTGACAACCATAAACCATGTGAAAGCAAATATTTAAAGTTTGCCATGTTCTAAAAATATAGGAGAAATAAATCTTTGACTTGTTGGACCACCGATACGAAGCCTTGCAACCTCTAATGAATTCTTATCAAGGACTGTAATTTTAAAAGGTGGAGTTTCTGTTCATCAAGTACTTTGGCATGGACAAAGTGGCCATTGTTAAATGAGAGGCTGTTGAATCCTTAATAAGGAGACATCATAGATCTTCCCCAAGACCCTGAACAACAACAACTATTCTAATAGCGGGAGAAATCCCCAAATAGAAACGACTAACAAGTAAAGACAAAAACAATCACCGATGTGAATGATTAACCTATTCTAAGACAAGATTGAATAAAACACCAAGCAACTTCCACATTTGAAGTGAAATAAGAGGCGGTGGAGCATAGCTACAGTAACAATAAAAATGATACCTTTATGCGCCTATGATTTGGGGAAAGAGAGACCAAGGCTCTTTGGTCAGAAAACTGTGGCAATTGACGACGATAATGAATAGCGACGACAACAGCAACAAACAGAGCAAGGTTAGAGGTAATGTGCTATTGCGACAATGATGGATGAGGAAATCTAAGAGAGAGACGAGCTCTCTAATAAAAGCACGACCAAATCGGTTCAAGCAGGGATAAGAAAAACAAGGTTTTCCGAAGAGAGGGCGATGGTTCTGGCAAGAGATCGGCTGTGGTAGTTGCGATGGCTAGGCAGAGAGAGATGAGCTCTCTGATAAAAAAAGTAATATTTCACAAAAGTAATGTTATTAGTTTTGTTAAGATTCTTCAAAAAAGTCAATTGGACCTTATAATTAAGATCGGGGGAATATAATTATTTCTTTAAAATTCTATAAAAGAGTCAACTGAGTTTTATAACAAGTTTGGTTTAGGGAAGGGAAGGGAAGGGAACTTAAATGAGTTCACTTGTTTGGGACACAATATTCCACCAGTCCTCCTAGGAACTCAAATTCTTGGAACCACCATTATTCCTTTAAATGCAGGAAGATGGGATCCCACCAAAATTCCCTTTTTGAAGGGGACAGATTTGTCCCTCCCCAACTCAATATCTATACATTCTGTTGGAGCAAAACACGCATGTAAGTATGAAATAGTTATGGACATTGAAAGTGTCACAATAAGGCATTGGTAAAGCCTCTTCTAGCGTCCTCTTTGGCTGTTATCTCTCAATTTTCTCTATCCTCTTGTGTAACCACCCTCTGTGTAAACCTAGAGTTCCTAATTTTCCCTCTTTTATACTACTCATACTTCTATGTGAACGGCACATACGCCGAGAGTAATCTTGTTAGAGAGAAATTCACCTTTAGACCTTCCACCTTCAGCATCCCTTATGCAATCTTTAGTTAAGTGATCGTGACCTGCGACTCTAAGGACTTCTCCCTTATTTTATGATTGAAAAACAAGAGAAGCTTTTTTTTTTTACCTCCATAATAGATTCTGTGCCATCGCTTTCGAATTTGCTTCATAAATTCGAATGTGATGTATCAAATTTGAATTTGATGATTTAAATAAAATTAAAAAATATATATAACAAATTAAATAAATATGTATTCTTAACATTTCTCTAATTTTAGATATCACCCAATATCTTATAACATATATCAAATATCTAAATCTACTATTATTTTATATTTATATTTGTTTATTTGTTTAAATTATATTTTTTTCATTATCCCATGACATTGAAGAAGTGAAACTCATTCTCCTCGTTCTTTGGTTTATATAAAAAAATTCCCTTTTTTAGAAATTAACATCAACTCAAGTTTTTTGATCTAGCATCTTAACTTCTTCATGTTTTTATTTATATTTATATTTTATTTTGTTTTTAGTTATTTTTCATTTATTTACTTTTTTATTCGTGTAATATATACGGTTGTCATTTTAAATATTTATATTTATTTATTTAAATTATAATTTATATTTTATTCACCTATTTATTTTAAAATTATTGTACTAATTTATGAATTGAAATATATATTTAAGGGCAAATTGGGTATTTCACTTTCAATTTCCTTTTGCCTTCCCTCCAATTTTCTTCCAACCAAACACCCTAGCCATCCTCTCTTACCCCTGGTAATCTTCCCTTCCCTTTCTTTCTCATCAACCCCTTCAAATATTCTTCCAACCAAACGGGCTATTATAGTATTAGTGTCGGCAAAGAGAAAAAAATTATTACTATGTTTATCCCCACCCTCACCCATTGGTAGGTTGGGGACTTTCTTACAAAGCATAAAACCCAAAAGTTTACATGATTGGTGCTAATGAAAAATATTCTCTCCAATCTCTAATATAAAACTCAGTTAACTATTTTTAAAGAAGTTAAAGAAATAAAAAATTTATTTCTTCATTTCATATATTCATATGGTGTATACCATTAGATTATATATTAATTTATAAATTATACAAATTAGTTTGAAGAATAAATGATAATTATAAATACACTAAAGTAATTTATTTGATTTACTTAACCCCTCCAGGAAAAAAAAGTCAACCGTGATATATAAAAAGTGGCACTCAATTGTGTATTTATTTGGTATTTCAAATTTTATATAAATATTATTAAAGAGAGATTTTGCTCCAAAAATTTTCACTGAGAGCCAATTTCGTGCCGAAAATTTTTCAAGGGGCATTTTCCCCATAATTTTAAAAATGGAGCACTTTTGCCTTTGTCGTTAACTTAGTTAATTTTGACTATTAGTTAACTAAATATGCTACCATTATTTTTATTAAGGTGCAAATTTACCCTAAAACTTTTAAATATAACTATAAAAAAAATAAAGTAAATGACACATAAACTTCTAAGTCAAACTTATACCTTAACAAAAAAATGACGAGACGACATGTTGACTATTAGTTTAATATATTTAGTCAATTGATAGTTAAAATTAAACAAAATAACGCAACACAAAATTGCTCATTTTTAAAAACTTTCGGAAAAAATTGGGCAATTTTATCATCATATGTTAAATAGTAAAATAAATTATCTAAATATTACAAAAGTAAAATTATTTACCCATATATTACATTTAAAATCGTTCACCAGGAGAACGATTTACAAAATGCAAAGAAGTCCTTCACCAGGTGAATGACTTCAGTTAGTTTCCTTTTTTTTTATAACTTTTTTGTTGTTCTTGAAAATTGTAACTAAGTATCCTATTTCTTATGCTCCACTTTTCACTCCTCTTTAGATCTGAAGAGAGTTATAACTAATTCCTCTCCACTTCACCATTTGCTTCTATCATATATCCTTTATTTTTATATATCTAAATAAATAGGAACATATTTAATCTCCCTAAATAAAAATAATTTTGAAGAACTTTATAAAAATAATATAGTTTATCTTGCCAATTGAATCTACATATATATAAATATATATTTTTTACAAATATAACATGATATATGCAAAATCTACACTTCTATTTATATATGATCTTGATTTTTTTTAATGTTTTTAATTTTCAATTTATTATATCAAATTAATTTAAATATGACATAGTCAATAAAAATAATTTTGGAGAACTTGATAAAAAGAATATAGTTTATCCTAGCAACTGAATCTGCAAAAATATAAATATGATTTTTTTTACAAATATAACATGATATATCCAAAATCTATACTTCTATTTATATATGATCTTGTGTTTTGTTATGTTTTTAATTTATTATTTATTCCATCAAATTAATTTAAATATGACATATTCAAAATCTACACTTCTTTGTAAAAAAATTATTTTCATATATCTGTAAATGACACATAGATTTTTAAGTCAAATTTACACCTTAACAAAAAATAACGGGACTACACGTTGACTGTTAGCTTAACATATTTAGTCAATTAATTGTCAAAATTAACTGAAATAACGGCAACTGTTATAAAACTATAAAATACAAAAGTTGATATAAGAGGGATATAGAGAATAGTAGAGGGAAAACATGGATGAGCTTTTATTCACATCATTCTTGATACCAATACATTGCACATGACCTCTTATAGGCCTCTAACCATTGAGCTCTATACCTATGGTTACAAGTAAATAAAGATGAGTATAATGGTACCTAATCACAAGAAACTCCCACAAACCATATTCATTAGGGAAGTTATAAGTTTAAAACATTGAACATGCATAGAATGCTAAGAGTGAGAGGCTATGAAGTAAGATATGAAAAGCTAAAGAGTTGGGAGTTTATGGATATCCACATTCTAACATTTTTACAACAGCAACACAAAATTGCTCATTTTTAAAAACTTTCGAGAAAAATTGTCCCCAAAAACTTTAGGGGTAAAATTGCCCCTTTACCCTACTATTATAAACTCTTCTAGTGAATTTTTTTCCAGTTCAATTTTCAATCAATATTATGTGATATGGTTAATTGCCAGCCAAAAAAATTATATGATACATTAAATTATTTTAAATGAGCATCATACTAATTTCACTCTCTTCTAATTAACTAGGTTGGTGTAAAGGTAAAAAATGGAGAAATGTAATCCTAGAACAAGGGACCACTATTATATATGTTTTTCAATAACTTTGTTATTTAATAACATTTTTATCAATTATATATAAATTATTTATCAACAAATATTGTTTTAATTTGTAAGAATTTGATCATAACTCGTAAAGTTATGAGTTTAAATTTTGGTACAAACGTTACTATTCCATGGTGGGCATTGCCTTTCCAAGCACCCATTTAACGATTAATATAATTTTTAGTTTTTAAGTTTGACTTTATTTTATTTTTAGTCCATATAACTAAATAAAAACCTAAAATGTTTTGCATATTGAGGGACCAAAATCTCTTATTTAAAGTTTGAGAGATTAAAACAAAAAATAAGGAATATATTGAGAAACTAAAGATTGTATTAACCATAATTTTATTATTGAAAGATACTCCAATATTGGTAAATTTCAAAACTCAACTTACCATAGCTTTCTATTTAAAATAACAGTATTATATTAACTTTATTATCTTTGGATTGTAAATGAAATGTAATTAACCTGTTAATTAGGTGTTAATTAGGTGTGTGCATGATACTTGTGTGTTTTTTTAATTAAAAAAAAAAGTTTAGATGAGTTGGATCCAAACCTGACTAAGTCTATCATGGTTTAAATGGCAGGGTACTTGTTGAATTTATGAATTAATTAGGTATATCATATTAGGCTTGTCTTTCTATCAAAATGCCTAAATTAATTAGGTGTGTATATATACGTGTTAGGTTTGGCTTTCTATTAGAATGGCTAAATTAATTAGGTGTATATACCTCTGTGTGCGTAAGATTTGTCTTTATATCAAGATGGCAAAATTAATTAGAAAGGCAAACCTAATATATATATTATCTTTGGCTTATATTTCAATCATTAGACGTGAGACTTTATCATACATTCTAACATTACTTACACAACTGCAAATAAATCTTTATATCAATGAAATTTGAATTCACAATTTTATGTGTTGAGCCATACATAACCCCTTTATTTAAATCAATCTTAGTTGGCTTAAAAAATATAATACCATTATTTTAACTTTATTGCCTTTGGAATTTCGATTGATTGAGATGTAACTTATTAATTAGGTGCGTGCATGACTCATGTACTAAAAACGTGAATGACACAAAGTCTGTTGCAAAAGCTAAAATTCTCCATATTCGCTGGCTTTGCATGGAACATGTAGCAATATGTTGTTGCTTGCCTCACACTGTCACTTACCCCAATCAGATGGCCTCCGATATCTCAGCTTTAATTACTCACACTAATTAAGAATTAATATTGTCAGATACAAGGAATCAAAACTCATGAGACTACATGTGAGCTCCTTCCGGTTACAACTTTGGGTCAGCAAGGAGTGATTGTGGCATTCCCCCTATAAATACCAAGGCTCATAGTTTTGCAGATCACACACAGAAGTAGCAAGCTATCACATATTGGCTAGCTTCTTCATCACCATGGCTTCCTGTCTTCTTTTGTTAGCTCTCATTTGTTTGAGTGGTGCTTCAGCTATGAATAGCAAAACCTCATTCCCCATTGGTGAGCAGTCAAAACCTCCAACCTTTTTGTTCCCACTCGGTGAGGAACCAAAGCCTCATGGCGAGGAGCCGAAACCTTCAACCTTATTGCTCCAACTTGGTGAGGAACCAAAACCTTCATTCCCGCTAGGTGAGAAGCCAAAACCTTCACATGTCTTGGAGTCATTCCCTCCCCGTGAGGAGCCAAAACCTTCACAACATGTCTTGGAGTCATTCCCTCTCGACAAAGAGCCAAAACCTCCAACCTTGTTCTCACTCGGTGAGGAACTAAAACCTTCACACTTATTGGAGTCATACCCTCTCGGTGAGGAGCCAGAACCATTCCCTGTCGGCAAAGAGCCAGAACCTCCAACATTGTTCCCACTCAGTGAGGAACCAAAACCTTCACACTTATTGGAGTCATACCCTCTCGGTGAGGAGCCAGAACCTCAAACTTTACTCCTACTTGGTGAGGAACCAAAACCTTCACACATCTTAGAGTCATTCCCTCTCGATGAGGAGCCAAAACCTTCAAACTTGTTTTTACTCGGTAAGAAACCAAAACCTTCATACATCTTAGAGTCATTCCTTCTTGATGAAGAGACAAAACCTCCAACCTTGTTCCCTCTCGGCGAGGAACCAAAATCTTCACACATCTCGGAGTCATTCCCTCTTAGTGAGGAGCCAAAACCTTCACATATCCCTCTTGTTGATGCACAATTGGTCCCGGGACTACCTCCACCATATCTCAATTCTCGAAAGATCAAATATTCAGTGTAGAAGATTCTATAATTTGAGATGTTTGAGTCTATCATATTAAATAAATAATTGTATTTTACTCTTTGCATGAAACGATATGAAATATCTAGTGAATCCTTTTAGCACATAAGGTAGACTGTGATGAGAATCTTTCTTCGTATTGTTTAAATCACTAATATTCTCCACACACCACAACTATTATATAATAAAATAAGGAGGAGATTTATTAAATACTTGGCCTTATATACTAAATATACCTATACCTGTATCCGATCAAATCAGATCAAGTGAGTTTTAGAGCGTTAATAATACGAATAGTAAGAGCTTGTCATCTAGGAGTATTAGTAAAATTCACATAATAATAATAATAATAATAATGATAATAATAATAATAATAATAACAACAATAATAATAACAATAACAATAATAATAATAATAATAATAATAATAATACTGATTCGATAAAAAACAGACACTTTGAGTATGTGAAAGTGAGAGTGAGAGACTAGGTATACAAGTTTTTTTCAATTAAATAATAAGTATGATGTTTGGAAAGAACATTGATCAGTCATATAAATTAAAAGTCACAGGTTTTATTTAATGACAACAAAACCATTACCAAACTAAATCCCAAGTAAAATTACGCTATTGGCAAAAAAATAAAGGGAAAATGACACTTAAATACAATTTGAATTTTTAAAACCTAAAAAGGTCTGTTAACATTTTAAAAAGATACTAAGGTACTATGACCAAATTGGGTTTTTTAAATTTGGTGATGTGAAAAGTGATAAACAAACTTACGAATTCCATTACTATTGTTGTAAAACGCATTAGTCAACTTGCGAAAAATCCCCCCTCTCATTTGTTTTTTAAATTTGCTGATGTGAAAAGTGATCTACAAACTAGCGAATTCTATTATTATTATTGCAAATCTCATTACCCAACTTGCGAAAATCCCCTCTCTCCCTTGCCACGGGCAAATTTCTCTCTTCTCTGTCTCTATGCGTCAGTTAATGTTAGTGTCAGTGTCAGATAAACAATGCTATTAGAGGGAGAGAGAAAAATAGAGACCAGAAAAAACTAACGAAATCTATTACTTTTCTTGCAAAATCCCATTACTTATCAATTGCGAAATCCTGCTGTGGTTCACATCAGAAAATTTGAAAAATCAAATTTGGTCCATGGTACCTTAGTGTCTTTTTAAAATGTTAACAAACCAATTTGGGTTTTACAATTTCACATAGTATTTAAGTGTCATTTTCCCAAAAAAAGAAAAGAAAGTTAGAATTAGGCACACTTATTAACAAACAATTTAAGTGTCTGAAATAAGTATTTTATCACGTGTGCTGGGTCGATCATTTGGAAGTGTAGATGTACATAAATCTTGGATGCCAAAAGGGTTAATGTACATGAGGTGTTGCATACATGCTTCTTCCATATATGTGAAGATACATCAGGTGGAAAGTGTTCTAAGGGAGTACTAGTATGAAGCAACATTGGACGCCACCTGCATCAAGAATTGTAAGACTGGATGATGTATAGAGCCGGTAAAACGGGTTGAACTCGCGGGTTCAACCCGTCAACCTGTTGGGTTGGGTGGGTTTGGGCTGGCACATTTAGCCCGCGGGTTAAACGGGCCAGCCCGATGGACTGGCGGGTTGGCCTGTTTAACCCATTTACCTTTTTTTTTTGAAAAAAAATTATTTTTACAATTTAAAATCAATTATTTGAGTCAAATACTTTTATCCCCTCATCTTTAATATTGTTTTTAATAACTTTCTCATCATACTTTTTATGTAACATTATTATTTTCATATTATATTTATTTAATCTACTATTATTAAATTTAAAAGAGAGAAA
>JBAGKO010202374.1:0-12904 GCA_037177275.1 Acacia concinna
CTTTTGGACCCATATGTTTCTCATATTTATATAGCAGTCCCTAATCCACCAAGGGTGGACTAGGCATATTCCAACATTAACAATCAACTTTCACAAGTGCAACAAACCAAAGCTACAATTAATATTTTATAATTCCAGCAATACACAATACAATATTATACTTTAATAGTTCTCTAGCAAGTTTCATTAACAAGCAACAAAATGTTCAACTATCAAAGTTTATCTACGGCATCTAGTAATAATTATTAAGACACTCAGACTTCCAATTCTCACTTTCTTAGTTCAGCAAAGTTTCATTCATAAATGTCAATACATAAAGAACACCACAGAATGAGTGCGCTACCATGAAGATTTCTAATTATTAGTTCCTTTCTAGCAATGGAATGATTTTCTGTGATGTGTCAATCACAAAACACAACTAAACTTTAATAAAATAAACAATTCAACGTAATGATCTATACTTTTCATTTGTAGTGCATTTGAACACATTCATTTAAGAACACTAACTTCAACGAAAAAAATATCTTTAGAAGTTAGTCAAGCAAGAAAGAGGTTGTAAAAGATTAATAGTACCTTGAACCTCATAACACAAATTAAGTCAGCATGCAAGCTCTACATTATGAATTTAAACCATATTGAGAAATTATTATTGGAAAAAGTGACTAAAATCTTACCATAAGAGTTTGCTTGGAAAGAGCGAGACCCATCTCCAATATGCATTCTTGAAGGACCTATGGTGGTAACCAAAGACTTCGTCAAAAAATTGGAGAAAGAGTGAGACCCATAGTGCAAAGCTTAATCGACCTAAAGTGGAGAACCCGCTAATGAAAACAGAGCCTTTGAAAGATTGAATGAGGGAGACATAGACCCCAAAAGTGAAGAGCAAAAATTTCGAATTCGATGATGAAGACAGAGCCTCAAATGAATAACAATGCAAAAGAGGGTGAGATCGTGCTTCTGAACAAGGAACGAAACCACCAGTGACGAACCTTAAGGACGGCAGTTGTGGTGCACGAATTGTCGAGTGAGAGCAGTTGGGTTTTTCACACGTTACAGTGAATAAGAAGGAGGGGAAAGAAATTCTTTTTAATTAAGAGGCTCATTTATGGTGTCTGATATTCTAAGACACCATGAGTTTTAAAACGTTTTTTTTCTAAAAAAAAAGTGGGCCTTATAAGTTATTGTAGCTGGTATACATACGACTAGATTCCATATATGTTTAATTTTTGTAGTTAGGCCTTTAGGTTGTTGGTCTACTAAACAATAGATGCCATACATAACTTTTTTTTAAGAGTGGTACTCGTATCAATATAATATTCGTCTCCATAATTAATTATTATTAATAAAATGCTCATATTTACTACATCATTGTATCACATTGTAATTATATTATCTATATAATTTCATTTCTTTTCTAGGATTATAATTTCACATTTATATCTAAAATTTATTTATTTTATAAATAAATTTCATAACTTTGTGACAATTAATTTTTACTTATAAAAAATGTTAACAAATTCAAATTAATTATATTATAGTTTTGACATTTGGCATAAGTACAACAGACAAAAAATCAACACAAAATTATTTATCGTGTCTATTAATAAGTTAATAGAAGCCATAAGTTCATTTTTTGTGGCAATTATCTTATTAACAGTTACCAAAGGTTAAAAAACAACTTTTCTCTACTTATCCTCTTTCAACAGACACAAAATCTAGTCATTAAATATGTATTTTGCACTACTGCTTCTTCCAAATAGCCTAACAACTAGCCTCCCAAACCCTCCCACAAAAAAGCCTCAACAAAAAATAGGTGTCCACGTGGAATAGGTAAAACTGTAGACAAAGAAACTAGAAGAACTATATATAATGTGAGTAAACACTTTGCCTTGTCAATGTTTCCCTTTTTTTGTTGTTCTTTATGTGCTGTTTGATTATTTCATTTCATTTCCTTTTTTGTACTAAGGCCAAGGGTGGTTATGGAGGAAGTTTCAACACAGGAGTATATGGCACAATATGCTAAACCAAAAAAGAAATCCCCATCCCAAATGAGAGGGAGGACAAAATGGCTGCATGTCCTTCTTCTTTTGCAGTACTTGCTTTAAGGAGCACACAATTTAAAGACAAAGACGCTCTCTATCAGCCACCAATACTTATAGTTAAACCTCTTAGATTACCAACTCCAACATCAAGCTTGAAAAGTGATGACAAAAAGTAAGATGAAATCTACTAAGTCTCATATTTAGGCTACTTTTTTTTGTATTTTGGTGACTAGACACTTTGCCTCATTGGGCATTTCTATTTTGGTGACTACTTAATTGTTGTGCTTAGTATTTTGATGATCACACACACACTCTCTCTCTACCTAGGCACTTTAACTTGTGTATTTTGGGATTGGGGGTGTCAATTACCCCCCTCAGCTATGCCCCCTATGCCCCCTCTGTTTTGGGGTCCTTCCTGATTATTTTTTTTGTGGTTCTTTTTATCACTACATTCTACACAAAATGAGACATTTTGATATATTATAGGCACAAAACGAATCTATTTTCAATTTGTTATGATTTTTCAAAGATTTAAGACTTTTAAAGTTTTTTATTTTTTTAATTTAAAGTTTTAAAAGTCTTAAATCTTTGAAAAATCATAACAAATTGAAAACATATCTGTTTTGTGCCCATAATATATCAAAATGTTACCCATTTTGTATAGAATCTAGTAATAAAAATAACCACAAAAAATAATCGGGAAGAGCCCCAAAACAGTTGGGTAGCAGGGGGCGCAGCTGAGGGGGTAGCTGACACCCCCAATCCGTGTATTTTGGTAACTATCAGGCAATTCAACTTATGTATTCTAGTCAATAATGGTGTCTTATATATGTTTGGTGACTACGCACTTTCAATTGGCACTATAAATTATAGATAAGTTGGCATTTACCTTGCCTATGCAAATTTTTTGCATGTCTTTCATTGCATTGTACTTCTTTTAACATATTTTGGTCTGGAGATTAATTTTAGTGAGCATTGGAAATGAATTGCCCATTCAAGTTATATCTTGTCCATATCAAAGTCACATTGGAAATTAATTTCCTATTCAATCCAAAGATGAATTTTAACAGCTCAAAATCATTGGACTTTAATTTTTCATTGTAAACCCAATCATTCATAAGAAAGTCACATAACCACTCCAAATTGTACATAATTCATAGTTGTATTGCATCTATGACACTCTCAGAACAAAGACAGTAAAGAAACCCATGAAACAAAGAACTTTGATATTGATGTTTTGAACTTCAACTGCCACCTCCTCGATTCCCCTTTATTAACCTCAAGTCTTCATTTTAGATTCATTGTTTCACCATGAATTGCATCAATCTCTCATCTATCCTATTTCTGTGATATCCTCTTCTAATCTTCATAATTTCATCATACAATCTATCAATATCATCCAATAGCTCCTTAATCATAGTATTTGCCTACTCCCCAAACTCACCATCATGCCACAAGAAATACATGCACCCTCCATCCTATACTCAAAAATTTATTACAAATCAAGAGTTAACTCAGAAAAATTAAACAATTTCATTTGCACATACCTTACATTTTTAAATACTCCCTTTAATTTTAATTATAACGGCTCGTTGACTTTTTGGAGAATACTAAGAAAATCCTAAAAAAGTCAATTACATTACTTTAATATATTAAAATTTATTTTTTTTCTTCAAATTATATTGTTTGACTTATGAACTAATATATAATGTAATAAAATATAATATATTATATGATTAAATAATGTAATTAGCTTTCTTAGGATTTTCTTAGAATTCTCCAAAAAAGTTAATGGCCCTTATAATTAGGACCAGAGGGAGTATATGATTTCAAGTGTAGGTAAATAATATATGGTTTTTTTTACATTTACTACATATATGATGCACGAATGTTCATCTTCGATCTAAACTATCAATTCTCAATTTTTATTTTTTATTCACCTCCCTCCAATTCGCTTGTGATTTTACCCTCAATCTAAAGCAAGGCAAATCATCGAACAAAAAACTAAGTGTTTTTAATTAACTATATAAAGGCATTCTAGAAAGTATATGGGCAAGGAGGAGAATTTGCAATACTGATTCTAACAAAACGTTATGCTCTTTCTTCATTTTTGATAAAATAATCATCTACTGTGTTTGATTGTAGCATGGACATCCGTAAAACCTCTTCCTAGATTCATGTTAGTCCAAGTTGTCCACCATGGCACCACCAATCTATGGTGTCTAAACCTTCTTGGAGCATCATATTTGTCCTCCTTGTAACATCCCAAAAATTTTTAAGGCCTAGATAAAGAATTTTGGGTAAGCCTAGATGAGGTATTTGGGATGAATAAAGGACCATAATCAGTAGAGGAGAGAGATATCTCATGACTTTTAAAGTGAAGTCTGGGGAAGGACCTATGTGCAAAAAGTAAAAATTCAGCAAAATTAGAGATTGAATTTTAGATAGGTCTGAGAGCCCCAAAAATTTCCATAAAATTTCAGAAATTATATTAGAGCATACAAAACATCATGGGACAGTCAGAATGATTTTTAGAGATCATATGAATTTTTAGTAAATTTTTTATTATTTTATTAATTTTTGGCCGGACTGAGTTTTTGGCCAGAAATTAATTATATAAGATATTTAGAGACCTCATTGTTCTGGACTGGGATTGAGAAAAATTAGTATAATATTTTATATGAATTATAAAGTTATTTGGAGGTTGAGAAGAAGTCCAGAGGAATTATTAAAAATTGCTGAATATCGGTTTATCGTTGATATAAGGGACTTCTTTAGAGAAAAATTAATTTCGAGAGTTCCAGACATCGAAAAATTCTGAAATTTTTATGGTAGCCTTCTGGGCTATTTAGAGATTTTTGAGTAAAATTTAGGAATTTTTAGAAGAGAAATGAATTTTTTGAAATTTTCAAATTAATTAAAGCAATACAGGAGAAATTGTTGTAATATACTGGATTGCGTGGGCCCCACAGGACTAAGGGGACCCTGTGCCAACCTTGGCTTGAAGAATAAGCCAAGAAGTTTCAAGAAACGGGGTGAGTTGGAGCAAGGAGAGAAGGGGGAGATTAAAATAATATTTTTTAAAGTTACTCCTAATCACGAAAATGCCATTACAAAAAGTCTATAAATAGGAGCCTCCAACCCCCCCCCCCCCAAAACATTTTGGTGCATAAGAGGAGACCCTTGGGGAGGTTATGGCTGTCTGGAAACTCAACCCTCCTACTCAAAATTTCAAGGCGAATCAAGCTACACCAACCGATTCTCCAATCAAGATATGTTCTAGCCTATATCTCCTTTCATTCTCATCCTCTTCTCCATGGTTCTTGAAGCATTTCTAAGGGGAAATGCTGCCCATGGATTTCGGCCAAGCAAGGGGAGGGAGAGTTTGGAGTTGTTTGAAGTTTATGAGGGTTAGAAAAGGCTAGAAATTGGTGTATAAGTTTAATTTAAGTTGAGTTCCTTCCTTGTGTAAAGGATGGGAGTTTCGGCCAAGCCCCCTAAGGTAGGATATAGTTTGATTTTCATTGGTTTGATGGTTCAAATGTGATCAAAATAGTGTTTTACCTAAAGAAAGGTTGAAAGAACACGTGTAGAACACTGAACCGATGAAATCACCAAGGACCCCTTGAAGGGGCTAGTGTTCAGCCAAGGAGGGAATGGTAGGGAGGAGTTTGATTTTGATAAAATGGATATCATAAATGGATTCAGAGGCAGGAATTATGTAGGATAGGCCTCTGAAATAGGTTAAAGGACAAAATATAGTTTAGCTGGGCCCTTTATGTAAGGAGGAAAGATCTTCAGTTCAAGATAGTAGCATACATTGATGCCTTAATGTTGTGTTATATTTAGGCATAGCAGAGGAGTCCTCCAGTATCCCTAGAAGCAGAGAAAGGCACCTGCATTACCTCGAGTAATTGATAGCTAGAACTTCTAACCTTAACTTATAAATGCTTTGCTTGTTTGCTTTATACTATTGCTTGTTTTACTATGTTGTGGTTGAGCAAGCATGTATGAGATATTTGAGATGTATGACTCTCTATTTATATGCCTTTGCTATGTGATAGAGGTAGAGTCATATACATGCTCCCTATACACGGTGAGTGCCGAGAGAGAGTGCACTAGATGAGTAGTTACGAGCATCGCATATTGCATGACTTGCATTGCATTATAATGTTACTGGTTATAGTTCTACTACTGAGGTTTCTCCAGAAACCTTACCCTCTCCACAATGCAAGTGAAGGTACATCGGGAAGCAAGGAGAATAGATAGATAAAGCTTGTATATTTGGCTTCCTTGTATTATTTATGGATAACTGTATATTATATATATATATATAGGATACTGGATATTCTGGTTTGATTATGTATACTACTGATTTTATGTAACGATGAGGATATGCCTTTACCTAGCCGTTATGCTGTTTGAGTGACATGAGAATGGTGAGAAAAAGGGAAAAATAGCATGTCAGCATGTTTAGGGTCAAATTGGCACTTATTTTTGGCTATTTGGGGCCAAAAATTGGGTTGGCCACAATTTGAGTAAATGAATGAATTTGTCCATGAGCCTTTGTATGCTAATAGAGGGTATTTTTAGCTACAAATGGAGTGGTAGATCATGTCATTTGGATTTGTAGTAAAAGGTATGCCTTCCCAAAGTTGGACCAAAAATCATGAAATTGGAAAATGATCAAATGAATAGTGCCAAATTGACCATATGAAGAGTGCAATTTTGAGCGGCTACACACGTGTGATGCTATGCTATCAATGTATGAGATTATTTTTTCCCTTAAAGAGGAATGAAAGAGCTTTTTAATGAGCTTAGAATCACATCATTCTGATTTTTCTAGAATTAATTATGATTTTTCAAAATTGGCCGAAATTAAGGGATAGGTGAATAGTAACCCGATAAAATGAAAAATTTTCCCCTTATTTTCCCAATTTAAAGTCATAACTAGTTATTCTAATAGCTCTAATATAATAAGGTAAAGGCTATAAAAAGAAGGTGTGACACTCCTAACTTGATTGTCTAAGCAAAGCTACCTGTCTTTTGCATCTTGCCATTATTGAAGAAGATGATGAGTCCATTAAGTTAGTCTCCACTCCTTCATCGATGTTGATTTGGGTTATGGGTGAACAAATCACTTCGCACTTGTTTCTCAATGAAGAGCCCTCCTTTCTCGATCTGGGTTATGGGTCAAGAGAACACCATCGTCCAACTCTGCCAAACTACTCCCTCAGCTCCGTCAAGCTGCCATAGCGTCGGCCACACATATATGATCGAAGGGTCAAGAAAAGAGGTAGTTGATTCATTCAATAATGCATTCAATCTTCTATATGCTGATCTACAACACAATATATACCACGTTTCACACCAGTCCTCCATAATACTTGCCACATGGAACAAGTGTGGACCCACATCCATAAAAATTGACAGAAGTTAAGTACTCTAAACGGTTTTGTTAAGATTGCTACAAAACACATTGTTTGTATCTAGCTTTGCCCATGAAAATAGTTAACTATGTTTAATACACACAAGGAAATAGTTTGTTATTATTTTTGCACTTTCACCCAAAATTATATTACAAGCTTCAAGAAACTCAAGGGCTAAGTGTTGTTGATTAATTATGGTAAAGAGGATTTTGTTTCTAATAATCACGTTAAGTGGTTTTGCCCTTTTCTAACATTATTTAGTTTGATAAATGATTATAAGGGGTTTTACTATCCATGATAACTTTTAAATGTTTAGATTCTTTGTGAGTCAGTCGGTTTTTCGTGTTTGTCCATGGTGATCTAGTGACAGAAAAAGGAGAAGTTGCCTTTGAGGATTAGGTGTTTAAATAGATATGGCAGTGGGATTGGAACGGATTTCACGGGTTATCATGTTGATCAAGTGCCACTGAGAACAAAAGAGGAAGTTAATTATATTTTAAATTTTATTACTGAACGGTTATGCGATCACAATCGTCACGTATTGTTGCCTTTAATTAACAAGTCAGAAGTCAGAACCGTCAAGTATAATTTATCTTTTAAAAAATAAAAATGACAACAATACTTCATGCTTCTTTCTTAATTTTATATTTAAAAAACATCAAAATGTAAAAGAAAAGAAAAGCCTTAGCTATCACCACTAGGGTTCTCCCCCTTCCGAAGGTAATGAAACATTTGACAAGAAGTCATAATCAAAGTTAAACTTTCTATTCATATTTTTCACATAAGTGGAAGGCCTTCTTATGGAGCGGTCAACACAATACACCATCTAAAGAAGAGCCTGGGAGGAGGAGGTAGCAATATGATAGGTGGGTGAATGCGAGAGGCTTTCCGGCACTTATCATGCTGAAGGAGAGATGGGGGAGGCAAATGAACAAAAGTAAGAAACAAAAGGAGACAATGACAGTTTAAATAAAATGGAAGTGACATCTTAGTTAGTTATCGTGACAATGATAGCCAGAGCACAAAAGTGGGAAGACAAATTGTTTGAAGGTTGTGCTTGACATTTATTTCGTAGTAACCATCAAGTATTATATTTGATGGTTTTTACACTGAATGGTTTTTACATAGAAACAACAAGTATGTTTTTCATTTTTTTTTAATTAAGGTATAAAAACAATATGTAATGGTTAACATATTTAGACATCAAGTATTTTTAAAGTGTAGTCGATGGTTCATATCCTGCCTTACGATATATCTACAATTTTGTAGTAGTGACTCAAATTTAGCATTAACTTTTGATCATATATAACTTAAGTGCACAAATTGGAGCAAGAAATAAAATAAAGAGAGCATAAGCATAGGTTTCATATTATATTCTTCAAAATTTGATATATACATAAAAGATACATAAAAATTTGAAACACGTCAACTTGATCATTATAAGAGTGGATTAATAACTTGGTTGGGTTTATGTTTTGCTTCATATTTTGGATGTGAATGGAGTACTCAAGGAATGCATTACTCCATTTATTTTTATTTAAGTGTCATTTTGACTAACTTTGAAATGTTCACTTGTACAGTTTGCTAGTTGTATCAAGCACGAAGAGTGCTATACTAGTGTTAAAAGTGATCATTACATTTAATTGTTTTTTCTACAATAGGGTTTGGCAAAAAGGGGTTTTTCTTCAATAGAGGGATATGTTGGAGAAGAAACACAACAATTTAAAAAACAAAACAAAACAAAATAAGCAAACTTTGTACAATAATTTTCTTGGTTGAAATGATATGTCATTTTAACTTTAAATTGTGGTTCATTAATATAAAACAAAAGGAAAGAAAATTCAAGGAGCTGAGAAGCAAAAAAAATAATAATAATAAATCAAAAAATAGAATAAGAGTGATTGACAAATTAGATTGTCACCGCCCATAGAGATCTCCTGGATAACATTAGTTAGTAAATATTATAGAAAACTCTTTAATAAATATTCGGCAGAAAAGTGACCATCCATGGCTATAACATATACAAATAAAAATGGTTAAATAAGAATGAAAATATTGAACATATATAACATATTAATTGTAAAAAAAAAAACAATACAATCAAAGCATATGATCAAAATCATGCCATTACATTCTTACAATCAAAGCACATGTTTATTAATGTTGTCATTCGTGTTACAAGTATAGTCAGTTATTAAAATATTACATTTCTTTTGTAAAAATTGAATGTAGACAATTTCCCACTCCCTCACTCAATTAGATGAGTTTCCCAAATTGTGAAATTTATTAAATGTAGTGGTAAATGTCATTATTGATATGGTAAATACCTTTACAAATATTGTCATTTACATTATAAATGTAGTTATATATGATTCTACATTATATTAACAAAGAGGTTTGGTGGCTTTTGGGAACCAAGGTTCATCCGTCATTCATCTCCTTGACCACAATTTTTTTTTTTAAAAAAAAAAAACTATTGGCCCAAAAACAACCAGTGTCAAAGCTCTGCGGCTGAAAAGTGTTTGCTAGCTAGCCATCATGCTTCAGTACGATGAGGATGGGTTTTTCTCTTTTAAAAAAAAAAAATTGAGGGGCAATTCTATAAAAACACCAACATTTTAAAATACCATATTGCTACTGTCTCCCCAATCTATCATTTTATATATTCACCTGACCTTTTTGGAATTTTAGAATTCCTATGGTATTTTCCAGGATTTTTCCCTGTGTATATATACATATATCTGTACTGACACGACCACACTAAGGGTAGTTATATTGTATGAAACCAAATTTTAATCTCTGAGAATAGTTCCCGGCCCCATTAGATTTTTTTTAAAAAAAAAAATTCTCCTTTTGGTAATATATCTGTCTCACCCAAAAAAAGGAAGAGAACAAACAATATTGAATATTAAATGGGTATATTTAAAATGTGATTTACTTGTTAACATTACTCAATAAAAAATTTGAACAAAAAAAAATTGAACACGGTGTTTTGAAATAACATAGGCATTGCAATTGTGCTAAACCCCAGTTTTAGATGTTAATTTTACTCCTTTTCCAAGTTCGTTAAAAAGAAGATCCAGCTCGTTTTCCCAGTGCATAGTCAAATGTTTACTTGCCAAAAAAAAAAAGTATACAGTCATATTTAAAAATTAAAGGGATTGCTACGTTCTCTTCTTTTATATATAAATTAACTGTATAACTACGTTCAAGTTACGTTCATATTTGTGCTGTTTTGTCCACAAATAACAAGGCATTTTCTTGGCTTGAAGATGAAAGTATCTAACCTTTGCCTTTGGAGTCATGAGTTCGAACAAGGCAACTTTTCATAAAACAACAATGCATTTTCATTAAAATACTCTCTTTTGTTCCTCTTATTTAAAAAGATATTTTTGTTAAAAAATAATTGATCTTTGTTAAAAAAAGAAAGCTAATTTTAACTGTTTTTTGTAAATGAGATATTGATTTTGAATATTTCCACTATCAAATTTGATTTAATTTTTTTTTTTTACTTTTAGATGGAATTTATTGTTTTAATTATGTATAAAAGTAAAAGAATTTCTTCTTTTCAAACAAATTGAATGCTTTAATGACCACTCATTATGTTGTTTGGTATAGGTTGTTTCGATTGGGATTTGGCTCTTTTGTTTATTATTATTTTGTTTTAGAGCTTGTTGTGGTTGATCTTTAGTTTGTTTGTTTATTTATTTTTCTTAGGCATATATATATTTTTTCATTTGAGGCAATGTTATGCGGCACGATGGGTAAAGTGAGTGTGTTTTTATAATAGGATGGAGTTGGTAAAATTAATAACTCTCACTTTTTATGATAAAAAGTAGGGTTAAAAGGCATTTTTATTCTAAAAGTTTTCCTAAAAGGTTGATTTTGCCCTAAAAGTTTTTCAAGGGGCAATTTTACCTTAGAAATTTTGAAAAAGGAGTAATTTTGTCCCTGACTGTTAATTCTATTAATTTTGACCATTAGTTAACTAAATATGCTGAGTTAGTAGTTTACATGTCATCCACATTATTTTTTGTAAGTTACAAATTTGCCTCAAAAGTCTATATGCCATCTACTACATTTTTAAAAAAATTTAGATTTAAGACTTCTGGGATAAAATTGTACCTTAAAAAGAATAACATAGATGATATGTGGACAACCAATTCAACAAATTTGGTTAACTATCAATCAATAATGAAGTTAACAGCCAAGGGCAAAATTGTCCCTCCGAAAAAACTTTCAAGGCGAAAATACCCTTTATCCCTAAAACATAATGCACTCTATGTAGGGGGGAAATTAATTAATAATGCACATCTCAATCCCATAAGGAATATGTGAGTCAGTGACTCCAGAGGGATAACGTAAAGTCATTAATTTGTATAGAATATTTATGTGGTCCTAAGTCCTAACTATCGTTTAGTTAATTTAACTACCATAATTATAAAAGAAATAATTGAAAATACTATACAAATAAAAAACAGTAATGTCAGGCAAAAAAAATAAATAAATAAATAACAGCAATGAAAATTTACTGTCCTGTTTGTTTGTTACTTTGGTAACCGCGTGAGAACTTACAATTAACAATTGATAATGTTTATAACATACTACATATAGCGCAACATTGGAAGATCCATACTCTTTAATTTTATGCGGGTAAGAGAAATACTCTTTTATTTTCCCAAGGTAAAACGAAACAGTGTACTTCTAGATTTATACTACATATGATCCTAAATATAATATCTAGTTGACTTTTTCACAGAGATTAAAGAAGTTAAATAAATTATTTTAAGGGAAAATTCCAAAAAATACAATCAAAATGGTAAAAAGACAATTTAATACCGTAAAATCTGAAAATTCCAAATCAGTCCTTTGGTAGGAATATGAAATTTTTGGAATCTTGAAATTTTGTGAAATTATGTAAATGCCCCTGGATTTTCATAACAAAAGTATCTCAATTCACACAGAGGCATTTAGATAATATATATTCAACCTGTGAATTGTTGTAAATTTAGATACTCTTGTGAAAATCTAGGTGTATTTATGTAATTTCACAAAATTTCAAGATTCCAAAAATTTCATATTTCTACCAAAGGACTGATGTGAAATTTCAGATTTCACAATACTGAATTATCTTTTTATCATTTTGATTGTCTTTTTCTGAAATTTTCCTTTATTTTAAAGTATTTATGTTTATCAATTTTTTTTCAAACTAACTTCTATGATTTATAAACTAATATATAATCAAATGATACACACACATATACAATGATAAAATAATTTATTTATCTTCATTAATTTTTTCAAAAAGAGTCAAAAGGTTCTTATTTAGGACTAGGGGAGAGAGATTGTCCATGCGTTCATATATATATATATATATATATATATATATATATATCAATAGATAAAGTTTAGGTATGTGTACTGTTGATAACT
>JBAGKO010202400.1:0-13873 GCA_037177275.1 Acacia concinna
GTTGAGTTTATAGATGAGAAAATATGCAAATTTATGGACCTAAAGACACTATTACCTAAATGCAATTAAACTAACTAAATGAAATAAGCAATGTTCTAAAATCTATATGAAAATACAATTTTGGGGGATTTTGGATTTATGAAAAGAGTAAATAAAAATATAAAATAAAAAAGACTAATTAAAACGAGATTTGAAATGCAATTTTGGGTTAAAATGGTGACTGATATGAAATGTTTGAATGACTACTAGTTAGCATATTTGGTATGGTTAATGTAGCTAATTTGGAAAGAGCGAAATGATAAAGCATTTGAAGGTAAAGATTCAGATCCAATAAGAATAGTGAGTAGTGTGGGAGGAGCTCTTCAAGAATTTTGGAAAGTAAATGAATGGCATAATACACTTAAAAAAACGGTAATTTTATCACAATTTCCTGCTACAAAGTGCAAAATTTGCAGGGGCTTTACCAAAAACCGTACAAATTTGTAGTATAGTTAACATTTGTAGTGGTTTTAGGTAAAACCGCTACAAATAAAGGTGGCCAACTTGGCACCATGTGGCGTAAAGCTAATGCGACATTTGTGGCGGTGACTTTGTAGCGTTTTGTTAACGAAGAATCGCTGCAAATGTTCAGTGTGTACATTTTGTAGCGGTTCTTAAACAAAAACCGCTACAGAATGCGAACCGTCATGAAACAAATTTTACGCAAAATATGAGAAACCTTTACAGTTTGTAGCGTTTAGTGTGGCGGTTTTTGCGAGTTTCGCCTATAAATAGCTCTCGCGTATTCATTTCAACGTTTTGCCAATTTTTGTCTCACGGAGTGACTTTTAGAGAATTTCTACAGTTCTGAGACGCAGTCCAAATCCATTTACATCTACTCCAGTGGGTTAGTTTTCATATTTCATTTGTTTACTTTATTTTCTTTTTAAATGTATTTATCAGTCAATTTATTTGTTATTTTTATTTATTTTATTGTTGTGAATGACAATTTTTTTTATTATAATAATATGTTTATTTCATTTGTTTAATTTATATTGTATTTGAGTTTTTTTTATATATTTTATTCTTTCTTGTATTTTTATTTGTTTTTTGTTTTTAATTTTTGTTATAATTGTAGTTATATTGCATTTATTTATAATTTGAGTTGTTATATTGTATTTATTTTTTTTACTTATGTCAGTAAGTAGTTTATAAAGATAAGTTAGAAAAAGTTACTTATAAAAATAAATAACTTTTTTATCTTTAATAAATTACTTTTTTTACCCTCAATTTAAATATAAGTAATTTATTCTACACCAAATAAGTCACTTTTTCTATTCTAATCTAAACACAATTAAGTTCTAGTAAATTACTTATTTTTATAAATTTCTTATCATAAATTATCTATAAAAATAAGTCATTTTTAATAAATCACAACCAAACATACCCTTAATTCCTCATCCAAACCGAAGCTAAGCTAGCATAGAAATAGACTCACTTGTCACAATCATTATCCGGGAAACATAATCCAATTCAAAACCATTGGTTGATCCTTCATTATGTCTTTTTTAGTATTTCTTATTTTCTAGATGTCCATTATCTACCGATGCGCTTGTTATAAATGGGTTGTACTTGTCTCTACTATCTCATGAGGAGTTGTAAAGTTGAAAGCGGTAGCTGAAGATGTCATTGCTTCTATTCAAAAGATATATGGTGTGTTTGGATTAAAGATTGCAATCGGTACTTTTAAAAAAGTAAGATTGAGTTAAAGTAAAATTATGTAAAAGTAAGATTGTGTAATTTGATTTGTGTTTAAAATAAAGATTGCAGAAGTTACTTATAAGTTACTTATAAAAAAGTAAAACTTGTTTGGTTGAAATTTTGTAAAAATGGCTTTTGATGGGAAATGACTGAAAATGGCATGAATTATATTATATAAGATCACACACATATATCTAAATATATTGTGATATTTATACTACCTCTGATCTTAATTATAAGATCTAGTTGACTCTTTTAGCTTCCTTAATCTCTTAAAAAAATCAATTAGGTCTTAGAATTATGATTGGAGAGAGCCTTATTACATGTAATATAGTGTGATATTTATACTACTTCCAATCTTAATTAGAAGACCTAGTTAACTTTTTTAGCTTCCTTAATCTCTTCAAAAAAAAATCTACTAGGTCTTATAATTAGGACCAGATTGAGTCTTATTACATGTAAATATAGTATGATATTTATATTACATTTGGTCCTAATTATAAGACTGAATTAAATTTTTTTAGAGAAGTAAAGGAAGCAAAATAGGTTATTTAAATATATTATATGTTGTGTTTTATTATATTATATATTAGTTCATAAGTCAAACAAAATATTTGAAAAAAAAATGATAAACTTTAATACTTTAAAATAAAGTAATTAGCTTTCTTAGGATTTTTTAAAAAGTTAAATAAGTTTTACAATTAAGACTGAAATAGGTAAATTATATGGCTGCTTTTGGATCACTATGAAGGGAGAGAAGGAGATTTAAACATGGGGAAATGACAGTCAGGCCTTCGGTTGAAGACAAATACACTGATCTAACTCCCAAAACTTGTTGAAATTATATTACACTCAGTGTAGTGAGTAATATAGGTCGGGCCACTCATTTTAAGTCAGCCCATCACAGATTGGCATCATATAAATTTGGGTCAAAAAGACCCACATCTATATAGACTGACATTTAGTCAACCCAAACCATAACCACTAAGCTAACGGTTTGGACGGGCCAGCCTATTTTTTTTTCAAACTCGCTTTTTTTTTAAACAAAAATAAGACATGTTCAAATTTTTTTTTTACAAAATGTCACAACTCAGAACCAAACCATTAAAAAAATAAAAAGTCAATAACAATTAATAAATCGAGCTTGAAGGGAGAGGAGAGATGGCGAGTCTGAGAGACGAGGTGAAAGAGGAAGCCATGGTCTCAACTCTCATGGATGACAAATACATGACAACCTTGAGAGACAAAGTAAGAGCATGAGTCACGCCATCACGAGTACTAACAATCAAGGTAAGATTTTTGCGTGGCCGTGAGGGGCTGACAGAGTGACGGACGATGCTGCGATGGATGCCCCTGTGAGGGCTCTAACACTCTAGGTCAAAATTAACTTAATTTTTTTAGATGAAAAGATAATAATGTTCTTATTTTACTTATCTTTTAAATTATCTTATTTATCTTGTAAATACCGACATTTATTTTATTAATTTTTTATTTGTCTTTTAAGTTGTCAAAAAAAAATTTAATTCTCAACATTCTTTTAGATTATTTTATTTGTTAGTTAAATATCTTTATTTGCCTTATAAATACTTATATTTGTCTTGTGAATGACCAAAATGTTTTTAATTCCCTAGGCTCTTTAGAATCCCTTTTTTTTTCGTCTTGTAAATATATTTATTTGTCTTGTCAATGCTCATATTTATCTTGTGAGAATTTACACGTTTGTCTTACAACTGGCCAAAATGATCTTAATTCCCTAAGTTCTTGAGAATATCTTTATTGTTATTGCAAATGCTCGTCTAAAAAATAATGAATAAAATACTCTAATCTCCCTTTTGTTTTGCCTTAATTACACTGACCTCACCTTTATTTTAAAAACATACACTTAAGTTTAAACGTTAACTTTGGTAAGCATTTGAAATTTTTAATTAATATTTATATTAAAATAAATTTTATTTACTAATTTACATTTTATTATTAATAAACTCTTAATTTAGCTAATATTTTTTGAATAATTTAAAAGTTTTTTTTTTCATGTTTTACTTTTGTAAATAGTTGTCTATTAAACTTTTTTCATATCTCAATAAAGAATTAATTACTCTAATTAATAAAACATTGAAAACTTAATTAAAAGTATAATTGATTCTTTCAATATACGCATGCTTAAATAAACATGTTTATAAATTTTGTGAAAACAAATATTTTAAAAACATTAAAATTTAAAATTAAGTTATATAACAACTCAAATTTATATTATAAATACTATTTGGTGAATAAAAATATTCTTTTTAAATATTTTTCAAATCATGTTGTCATAACTAAAGAAATAAAGAAATATGTTTATAGTCATTTAAACGAATAATGAATAGATAAGTTTCAATAATTATGATAAAAATTGAAAAAAAATTAAAATTTAATAATACAATATCAATTAATGAATTTTATAACATATTATAAATGTTGAACACATCTATATGTTAGAATTATTTTTTATTGCATAGAAAATTATTTTTAGGCAACTATAAATGCTTATTCATTTTTAAAAGAGGGGTATTTTGGTCAAAGAAAATGTTTAAGAGTCAAACTTAATGGTCAATTAACAGTTGAGTAGATGAAAATGAAATCTCAAATATATAAGTGATGTTTCTGTAATATGCATTTTAATTTTAAGGGAGACCAATATACATTTTTAAAATAAAAAAAAGATTTGTGTAATTTAAATAAGATAGAGGGTAGTCAACATATTTTACTCAAAAATAAATAAAAAAGGGCATCATTTTTGTTATGCCACAAAAAGTTATATCATTTTGACTAGGAGTGCAATGTAATTTTCAAAATTTTTGGAGTTGACTGTTGGGGGTCGACTGGAATTTTCCCTTTAAACATCTAGTCAGTCCCCTCTCTATGTTTTATTAGCCTTCTAGCATATATTTAAATAGAATGGACCTTAACTTCTCTCTTTGGCTCTCCAACACCATTAAATCAAATATCCAATAATCTAGATTTATAAAATATAAATATAGATCATTGAATATTTGAACTAATAGTGTTGGAGGCAAAGAAAGGAACAGACAAGGAGAGAAGCCATCTCTCATAGAATGATGCCATGCAACTGCAAGGCACTGAGTTTGATAGCTGGCATTTTCAAGAAGAGGCAAGAAAAAAAAAATTGGTGACCAATTTTACTGAAGGATTCCTCAATACTGGTATGTAGCCTATAGGAGGGAGGACATGGGCTTCACTATTGACAGACCCAAAGACTATGCAAACCGTTGGGGTCGACGTTACCATTGTACAATCCCTGTCTCCCGTCATAAATTGGTTGCCTCTCCCATTTACATTAGTGCAGGACGTATTTGGGAACTACTTGTTCTTTTTTTTTTTTTTATAACAGGGAACTACTTGTTAATTTGAAGCAGTCCCGTGATTTTAGAAAAAAAGTCCAGTGCCTTTGGATAAAAAATTAAGAGCATGTTTGGGAAGCTCTAAAAAATAATTTTTCATCAAAGTTAAATAATTTATTTATTGGAGGCTGTTTGATAGGGAAAAAAGTTACTGGACTTTTAAAGAAAAAGTAACTTGTTTTTTTAAAAGTAGTTTTAAGTTATTTTTTAAAAAAGTCATTTCTTCCCACTTTTAATTCTCAATTTAAACATTAGTTACTTCTAATAAATCGCTTTTCTTACATCAATTTAAACACAAATAACTTCTAACAAGTAATTTTTTTAATTCACTTCTCATAAATTACTATCATCAAAGTTGTTTCTACCCAAACAGACTCTAAATATATGTTGGACAACTACTTCTTACTTTATAACTTCTAATGAAAAGTGTTTTAGGAAAAAAAAAACAAGAAAACCCATAAATAGCTTATTTTGCCTTTTAGTATAAAGTGCTTTAAAAAAAAGTTATTTATGTTATTATCAATCTAAATACAAATTAATTTTATAATCTAAGGGTCCGTTTGGTTGTAACTTATTATAAGTTATTTATTTTTACAAATGGCTTATAATAATTGACTTATAAAGATAAATAACTTATCAGAAGTTAATATTGTGTTTGGATTGGGGTATAAAAAGTGACTTATTAGGGATATAATAAATTACTTGTATTTAGATTGAGGGTAAAAAAAGTTATTTATGAAAATAAGTCACTTTTTCTAATTTATTTTTATAAGTTTCTTATTATCATAAATAGCTACTAAACACTAGAATCCCATAAGGTTCTTATTTTTAAAAGTCAATGCCTAAAAACACTAGCCAATGAGCAAATAGGCCCTAACCTTTTTTTTTATATATATAATTTTTAAAGTTACTAGAAAGCTTAGAAATAGTTTCATAATCATTATGCTTTGTAGTTTTTGGATAGGAGTATATTTTTTTATCTCAAAATCAGATAAATTACCCAAACACTCAATTTTTTTTTAAAAAAACAACTGCTTTTTCTTCAAACCATCGTTTTAGGTTTCAAAACCATGATTTAAAAAAGTTATTTTTTTAGTTTTTTTCCCCTTCTTTCTCCTCTTTTTTCTCTTTCCTTCTTTTTTTTTTTCCTATCTTTTTGCTTCCTTTTTCTTTTTTTCATATACAATTATTATGAAAGTTAATATCTTTTTTAGTTATTTGATCATAAAAAAACTATTTTGATAACATTTATCCAAATATTATCATTTTATCAAAATTACTTTGTCACATAATCTATTCTACTTAGAATTTATTTTTTTTAAAATCACTTTTATCATTTTTTTATCGATAAACTATTTTTTAAAAAAAAACTAATCTAAATACTCTCTTCATTCTAAAAGATGATCAAATTCAAATTCATTGGTCGATCCTTCATTATGTCATGTAATGTTTAGTATTTATTATTCTACAGAGGTCCATTATCTATGGACCCGCTTACTATAAATGGGTTGTATTTGTCTTTACTATTCAACTTAGGAGCTGTAAAGTTGAAAGCAGTAGCTAAAGATGTCATTACTTCTATGCAGAAAATATAATTACATTCCAGTCTCAAGAGGTACGGAATACTGGACCACTATGAAGCGAGAGTAGATCAGCCGATTCAGCTTGAAAATCGGTGATCTGGCTATAAAATCGGTTTGAGTTGGTTACTAACCCAGATTTAACCTGGTCAAATCAGTGTCAACTTGAATAGGTTGTTGGGTTGACCCGGTTTGGATTTTTTTGAAAATAAATATTTATTTTATGTGGTAGATAGCAATATTAATTAAAGTTAATAATAACTTTTGTCTTAATAATTCAAGAATTTTAGGTAGGAATATTTTATTATTGTCTATCTATTTTGATAATATATTAAAACAGTAAGAAGAATACTTATAATTATTTATTATAACCTCATTAGATGATCAATTAAAATTAGATTATATTGATATATAAAGAATGGTTGATAAATATATAATTGTTTGTTATTAATTTAAGGTATTGAATTGATTTTGTATAGTATGACATTATGATGAAAATTGAAGTTTACTTTTTATTCCCACCGTTCTGGCATTGGGTTGACTCCGGGTGACCCTTAACCCAGTATCTCGACCGGTTCAGTATCCGATCTGAGTTCAAAACCTTAGAAAATTGCAATGAGGCCCTCTACAGCAAACTAATATTTGTCAACTCCCAAAACTTGTTAGGAATTACTCTACACACTCTGGTCAAAATGAAATTAATTTTTGTAGATAAAAAGACAATGATACTTTTATTTTATTTGTCTTATAAATTGTCTTAGTTGTCTTGTGAATCCCGACATTTATCTTTTAAATTTTTCATATTTGCCTTCCATCATTTGATACCATGGGAACACTTTGCCATCCATATGCATAGAAGAAATCACTAAATGCGGCAGATTGAGGACTTCATAGTATTTAAAGTACCGCTCTACCTTAAAAATCCACTTCAGAGCATCAAAACGTGGAAAGTCCATCTTAACATGCTTCCCGGTACAAGGAACAAAGTGAAGATAGGGATCAGGATTGGATGATGGCAATGGACTGATAGTGGACTCACTGGGCGACGAAGAAGACTTCAGCAATAGATCATGAAAGGAATGAATCAGAGTCTAAAGCATACCCTCAATGTGTGTAAAACGACTCTTAGCATCAAATGGTATATGTGCGCGCTAAAATCCTCATATTATCTTTCATTTCTTTAATAAACTCATTGGCTTTCATCAACTTAGATTGGGGCTCTTTCATTCTCATATTATCTTCCATAATCACTCAATGAAAGCACCAAATGGTATATGCGAGTGCTAAAATTGAAACCAATAATAAAATATTGTCCTGTTCAACGGATATATCTCATTAAAGAAATGGCATATATACCATTTAGAAAGCAAAATGACAGAATTATAGGAATTCAAGGACGAAAGATAAGTAAATATGACATGAGAGAAATAGAAAAGATACAAACAAATTTGTCATGAGCAAAATTCACCAGAAGCTCCATACCCTCTCACATCCCAGCTGTCCTCTTATGTAACGGTCACGTCATTATTCATTTCACGAAATTTCCAAGTCCGTCTTTTGATTCTAGTGCTTCTTATTATTGGACCTTTTTTTATGGGCTGACTAGAATTCCTATTGCTTAGGCCCACTTCTATTGGATCCATGACACAAAATTGCTCTGCAAAATTCGATATGGGGATTTTCAAATGTTAAGAGTTGTTGGGTAGATATGTTCGGGAAGACCTTCCAGGTAAATAAAAAGAGGGATTTTGAAATTATTATTATTATTATTGTTACAGCAATTTAGTAATAGACCAAGAGTATTTTCAATTTGCGTATTAATAAAAATTATTAGGTGAATGAGGACAAAATAGCTGGTAAGAATTTTATGGCTAAATTATATGTTTAATCATGTATATTTGCATCAAGTCTTATTTTTAGTTCCTCACTTAACCAAAAATGTTGATTCATCAAACTTAAGTGATGACTGTATAATTAAATGCTGACAAAGCATTTTTACATTTAAATATGAAAAAATTAGAATGAAGGATTTAGAGGGAAAGATATTTATTGAGAAAGATTAAAAAAGTAATAAATATTTAGAAGGACTTAATCCAAAAATATAAAATTAAAAATACTAAAATACCCTTAAAAAACTTTATGTATTTTTTAAACAAAAATTTTATCAATTTTCATATTTAACAAATTTCAATAACTAACTGTTCTTTAGTTTTTTTTTTCAAAATTATAATTTTTTATAAACTAAGAAATTTTATATGATTTATTTTTATTTTAGAAAAAATTTATACAGGTTATAAATTTATTTAATTTTAATAAAATTTAAAAACAAAAATAATTTATTCAATCCTGAAATGTGTAATGAGTTTAGCTTTTATTTTTATAAAAGGTGCTTAATTTATTTTTTACTAAAAAATAGATTAATTAATATAAATGTTGATAATATAAATTATGCAACTTATTGATGATATATTTGTTATATGAATATGGAATTTAATGATAATATATATTATATAAATTGCATATTTGAATGATGAGAGGTTTTAGTTTTAATTTAATTTATTTTTTTAATCATGAATAAAAGAGATAATGTAGAAAATTTTGTTTAGGCAATTTAGTCATTTTAAATTTATATTATGATATTTCGTCCTTCTAAATAATTATAGTTTTTATGATCTTTTACAATAAATATTATTTTCTCTATGTCCTTTATTTTAATTTTCCCTTTAAATATTTTTATATTCAAAACAAGCTTGAAAAGCAACAAGCTATATTTAATCACTTTGAAATAAAGTTTTAGAGATTACTTTCACCGAAAGGGGGCCAAAAAAAAAGGCAAAAGTTTTTCCTTCATCTGGCCGAATTAGCATTTAAAGAAAAATAGAAAAGGGAGGAATTCTTAGTGCAAATCTAAAGGAGAAGTAATTTTTTTTTAAAAAAATATTTAAGTCAAATTCTTTATATCTATTTCGTCAAGTTCTCCAATCACATGTTACCATATGTTTATTTTTGAATTATTATCATTTAATTATAAATTCATAAAAATTTAGAAAATATAATCACATGTGTGATTGGATAACTTGACATAATGGATATAAGAAATTTGATATAAGTATTATCTTTTTTTTCCTATTGAGGATAGTTCGTTGTATGAATTGATCTCCACCCTCTACAGCATCCATAACTCGATGTTTAGTTCCAAGTCGTAGAAGAGTAGTTGCCATTTTGACAATCTCGTCCTAAATTGTCATTTTAAATATTTTGTACTTTACAAAATTTAAATATTTTTTTCACTTCTGTAAAATATTTTTTGCCAAGTAGGGTTATTTTAAGTTAGCTGTATCTCTAAAATCAAAGAAAACTAAGCTACTTAAAGTTTAATGGTGAGCCTAGGTCAAATCTATAAGGAACCTAATGGAGGTTAGAAGTCCCAGGACCACAAATTAATTAATTAACATCAACAAAGGTGAAATTGTCCCTAAGCTAATCTATTCTAATGTTTATTTGCTTTTCTTTGTATGGGGAATGAAAATGGCAGAAATGAGTGAGTGTGAATGAAATAGTAAATCAATGATAATTAAGGTTCCTAGGAGCCATGGCCTAACTTTCCTTGCCTTCTAATTAATTGAATTCTTTAACATCATGAATCAAGCTCACTTTCTTCCCATTAGCATAATTAATTTTAGCAAGAAACACTTGGCCACTAACAAGGTAAGTTAACCAATATTACCTATGAATAATTCACTAATAACTAGCTACTCACATGCTGTTGCAGCAGCAGCAGCTAGCTACTCAAATTAGGGAGATTATCGTTCAAATGCTCCCTACCAAACTCAATTAAACTCATGGACAAAAATTAAACTATTGTCACTTGATTAATTCACGACAGAATATTTAGCCACTTCACAACAATGATATTAGCCAACATCATTCATGATTCATTTACTAACAATGAGTCTAAAACATTGATCAAAGGCAGAATCAATTGTTAGCTATGCTAATTAAAGAAGATTATCATCTGAAAATTCACCATATAAACTAGTCACACAAATAACAAGAGATTGGGAATAAGATTCAGGAATACAAATTAGATTATAGAACAAGCAGATGAATCCAGAGGCAAATCTGATTTGGAATCCACGAATATGAAGAACTCCTCTTCAATCCACAGCTCATTCTTTGTCACAGCTCTTAGGAAGCCACAAATCAGCTGCACATTGGAGACAAAATAGCTTCGGTCTCCACTCTTCCTCCAGCCACAAAGCTCATCAGAGCTCAAGATGAACCCCAAAATCCAAATGGACACGTGCTGGGCGAGAGAAAGAAGACTAGAGAAGAAGGAATGCGATCCGGAGTCAGAGAGATGCGGAATGGGAGAATGAATGATGTGGAATGGAAAGGATCTCTATTGGACCAGCCATGACACGATATGGATCAAAGGGTGATTGAACGGGTCTCGGGTTTTGGATTGAGCTATGGGTTGCGCCTTCCACAAGCTCTTGCTTTGCATCTCCATCTGTGGGTTTCAGCACTTAGATCTCTGCCTCCTCTCTTCTCCAGCTGATCTTGCATCTCGGGTCAAGTTTCAGCTTCTGGGTCAGATTGGATCCAACTGGGTCAACACATGGCTTTCAGCACTTAAGTGCACAAATACCCGAGTAAGTTTATGGAAATTCCCTTTATGTCCTTGCTTTTGATTTCTTTTCTTCAATTTCTTTATCTTCTTTAATTCATCCGAAATACCATAAATACTTACAAATAAATTTTTATCATAAAATAATCCACAATGTAATTTTCATGACATTTTCACATAGAATTTTTAAAATGTCTCTAATGCATATATTATAATAATTAAGGTTCTAAATGTATATTAGCCATAGAATTTTCCCTATTTATATATATAAATTGTTACAATTAATTATATAATATTGTGACTTATCATGAGGATAAGATGCTCATCTCATGATGAATGTCAAGAATGAAACTTAGAATCTCGCAAGGTATACGGTTGTTTTCATTTTGAATATTTTCTTACTTTACAAGCTTTAAAATTAAAATATTATATTAAAACAATATTAAAATGTATATATGCTTTGTCAGAGTTTAATCGCCTGGTTACTTTTTAAATTTGATGAGTCAATATTTTTCATTAAATGGAACTATCTGAGTTTTCAGATTTTTTATGATATATATTTTAAACAAGCCTTTACTCTCCACATATTGCACGGGATCAATGGGGAAAGAGGTGTCTTCATTGACCTACTTATTTATTCACTCTCCATTTAATGTTTCAGCCATTAAATTGACATTTAATTATTGAGATTTGATAGTTGATATAAAAAAGATTATTAAATTTTAATAATGATAAAATTGGAAAAAAAATTTTGTAACCATCTCCTAACTAAAAACATCACATAAAAAAGTAATATAGTCAAAGATAGAAATAAATTACAAAAAAAGGGACACTTGATGATAATATCAAACAAAACTATACAAGTTACATCTCCTAAAGTTACATGTCGGTTTGGAAGGAAATATTACTCTATTGGTGAATTATAAAGAAACATAAAAAAATTATGAAATACTTGTAATCAATAATAAATTGTATTTATTGATTAATAAATCTAAACCGACATGTTTTTTTTTTAGAAATTTTTGTATGAACTAGGTTTGCTAAGTCATTTGTGGTTTAACCAATTAAAATACAATAACTCAGCTAACATTAATTCTAGTTAGTTGTTCATGTGTTTCATATATTTATTTTTCTTAAAATAAATGAATCTTTTATTTAAGGTTTCACTAATAATGAAAAAGTAAATCTTGTGAAATCTTTTAATTTAATTAATATGTCAGCTAATATTTAGGAGGTGCCAAATTATCTCATAAATTATTGTATTAATTGGTTAGATCACAAATGATATGATAAATTAGATTCTTACACAAATTTTCTTATTTTCTTTTGAACTAGGTATTATAAGTTTTTAAGAATAAAGTTGATTGTAAATCCTTATGAACATGTATATTGTTGAATAATGTAGTTTTAAAAACTTTTGTCAATCTTTTCTTCAATACATATAGACGATTCTACTGTTCCCATTATTTTTGGTTGAATTATTGTTTATACTTCAATGTACATTTCAATTAATTGTCAATGTATGCTCATCACAAGCAAAATGGAGAAGAAATGCAGTCTACAAAGTGTAGGTATCTGGTGGTTTGTTTAATCCTCTTCTTTTGTCAGAGGTTACATCATGGTTAATTAACTCTTATTATTATTATTAAACAATTTTTTTAGTAGATATCAAGGGTTTCCTCCTCTCGAGAGACTTAGAGAGCGCAGAGAGTTTTCATATCTTTCAAATTTAATAAGTGTGTTCTCAGAATTTAAATTTGTATTCTTTTCTTAAGGAGGTGAGACCAATTACCACCTCAACTTTCCAACAATTTGTTGATTTTATAAAACAATTTAGTAATAGATAAAGACTATTTCAAGAGTTATAGTTAACTTTATCCTCAATTTAATTTTATCGGTGTAGCAAAAAAAGAAAAGTTAAATGAGCACAAAACAACATTTAAAAATCTATTTGTTTTTAAGGTTTCCATATTATAATAATTATATTAAGGCCTTGTTTGGTACATGAGGATGGATTTAAAGGAATGAGAATGGGATTAGGACTCAGGTGAGGGAGTGATTTGACACAACCTTAATTGCCTCGGGGTCAAATACAAAATTTTTACCATGAATTAAAATGCAGTATAATGCAATCAACTCAGGATCGTTCTCTTATCAAGGAGCATTTTATTTTGACTTCCCTAAGTTAAACTAAATGTTAAAAAACATTGTTAGAAATGGGTTTTGAAAAAGGTTTTCTTGTTTTGTAAATTAAAATGCATAAAAGAAAATAAATAAATAAATAAAACTAATTATACTCTTTTTGGATTTTTTTTAGAAAATAATAAAGAAATAATTTAGATAAAAGGGATAATAAAATGAAATGAGTCTTGGTAGTAAAATAGTGACTTTCCTAGCTTCTGAAAATAATTTGGGAGTCAATTTGCATCAAGTCAAATTAAAAATCTCAAGCAATCGCATTGAGTCCAATTTACCTAATTAATGACTAATCCTACAATCGCATTCATAGTCATTTCTTAGAT
>JBAGKO010202419.1:0-13872 GCA_037177275.1 Acacia concinna
ATCATAATTTAAATAAATTATTATTACACATCTAATTATATGTTAAAATCTCTTTATCATACCATAAATATTTCATAATGATAATTATATCACAAAAATAAAAATTAAGTTGTTATATTTACTATTTATTTTTTACATATTTTTTATAATAATTTATATTTATAACAAGCTCAGGCCGGCCTGACAGGCTTAACAGGCCTGCTCACAGGCTTGAGCCTGGCCTTTTAAATAAAACAGGCCTGAGTCTGCTACTAAGTTCAAATAGACTAGCCCAGGCCAGGCCATAGGCCCCTGACAGGCCGCCTAATCTATTTCCACCCTTAGTTGCCTGCATCCTCCAAGTTACATTGATCTCTCCTTAATCTTAAAAATCTAAATGAATTTTTTAATATTAAAATATATGTTACATAAATTTTCTTTATAGTTTTGAAATCCATCCCAAACATTAGTTAACCACTTATTATATATAAAAAAAGGAGAATTGCATTGAAGTTTTGGGAAAGAGAGAATATATATAAAAAAAAAAGCCGCATAAAATTGACAAATTGTATTGGAGTCCTTGAACTTTTTGTGTCATTGATTTCAATTGTGAATTAACTACTGTGCCCTTAACAGCTCCACTGACACCTATACAAGCGTCCATTGACAACTATAAAGGTATTTATAGTTGTCACTATAGCACGTATATTTATCATTGGACGCACGTATAGTTGTTAATCAACGGCCCAAAGCCCATATAATTGTAAATAAATGCTCGTATAGTTGTCAATAGAGCCTTTAAAGGCAGAGTGATCAATTCATAATTAGAATTAATTACACAAAAATCCTAAAGGACCTCAATACAATTTACCGATTTTATAGAACATTTTTAACGTATTTTGTTTTCCTTGGGACCTCAATATTATTCTCTCAAAAAAAATCATCAGTTAACCATTAAATCTTTGAATATTGCTTAATAGTCATTTAATCACATTTCTTTAGCCAAAAATTTTTTTAAAAATATTTTCGTATATACTTTCAAACCTTTTTGTCTATTTGTTAAGATAATCACCTCACTCATTATTGTCATTTGCTTTCATTATTGTTCCTCCGGCATGTTCTTTGCATTCTTTCCTATCCATCTTCATTATTGTCATATTCTTCATTTGCTTTCATTATTGTTCCTCCAGCATGTTATTTGCATTCTTTTCTTTCCGTCTTCATTATTGTCATATTCTTAATTCTTTTTTGCCCATCTTCTTCCTTATCAGTATAAACTTACAATATTTACTGGCACTTACAATTGATAATATTACCTTATTACGAAGGAAATTAATTTTATAATTATATACTTTTAGTTCTCAATAAATTTGCATGTTTGATATTGTTTGGGGAAAAAGACAAATAAATACCCTCAAAATTTCAAAAACCTAAAAGAGGACTCGAATTTGGTAAATGACAAATGAAAAGCAAATGACTTATCTAGAATACTAAAATTATTGACAGTGACTAAAACTGAACATTGAGTTTTAATCATGCTTTGTTTAGTTGTAGTTATTGTATGTTCAATTGTAATCATTGCCAACAATTTTGGTATTCCAAATAAGTCATATGCCCTTCATTTATCCTTTCAAGTCATCTTTCAAGGTTTTTGAAGTTTTGAGGACATTTATTTATATTTTTCAATGTTGTTTATCCACTTTTTTTACCAAAATATTGTTTATATATTAAAACTTACTTATAATGTAATATTTTAAATACATATATTGGCCAAAATATTTTGCAACCTCATATATTCTTAAAAATCATGAGACACACACCCCTTCAATTACATTATAAAATAATATAATTTGATATTGTATTATTATATATTATAGGATAAATTTTTTAAGTATACTTGCTTAAACATATGACTCTTGCAAAAAAAAAAAGAAAAAACGAAAACCCAAATTTTGGATGAGTTGTTAATACTTTGTAATTAAAATATTACTTACATTTTTTTCTAAATTTAATAAAAATATTAAATAGATTGTTTATATCAAAGTTATTAAACTCGGACTAGCATCTAAAACGGTCAAGGCACTAGGTCAAAGATCAATGAATCAGACCGGAGTCAACTCAGAGTCAGACCTGTGGGAATAAGAAATTAAAAAAAATTGGAATATCATCCAAATACTTTTTTTATAAAATAACAATAACAATATATATTTTTTAAAAATAAATTATAGTTGGACAATAAGGGCTAACTATATAAAGAGCATATTAGAAAGTAAATGATGTTTTATTCAAAATATTAAATATCAACTTAATATCTTGAATTTTTATGAAAAAAATAATGTTATTATTCAAACTTTTTTTAAATATTAAAACATATATTCTCATTATTTCTTAGAAATTTGATGATGCCTTAATATCCTTTACGATGAATGGGCCAAGCCTAAATCCATTCACACAATCAATACAACCCTAATTTTTACTTTATCCCTCCTTATTCCTTTGTCGTCTGTTTCAGCCGCTCAAACCTTCATCTCTCCCTCTACCATGCTCACTCACTATCACTAACAACTTTGTCTCACCCTCAATCTCGCTCACTCTCACCTTCCTCTCCGACACACCCATGCCTTCATCTACTATTTGACTTGCCTTTGAAAGTATGAATTCACGCCTTCCTCTCTGACCCACTCACTCTTTCTTGTATGACTCACTCAAGCATTCTTTTCCTCTCTGGCTTAACTCTGAAAGGTTGAATGAAACACAATTTAGAGAAGATTAAGGCTATACCTACACAACAACATTTTTCTCATATCTCTTCAGCTCCGTCTTTCCTTCTTTCTTTTGGGTCAAAACCATCTTTCCTTCTCAAATCTGTGCAATAGATGGAAAGGCAAAAAGATTTAACTTGTTAACTTGGTGACTCACATAACTCGACCGAGTGACGTCAAGTCGAATGAGTTGACTTTGAGCCACCTCTGACCCCAGTCTAAGTGCTAACCCGGACCGTATTTCAAACCGATTAGTCGGTTTCCAGTCCGAACCATCCAATCCAGTTTTTATACATAAAAATATTAGGGAAACCCCCAAAAAATACCATGGAAATGGTAAAAAGACAATTCAGTGCTTTAAAATATGAAAATCCCATATCAATCCTTGGTAGGAATATGAAATTTTTAGAATCTTGAAAATTTTGTAAAATTACATAAATGCCCGTGAATTTTCACAATTTGAGTATCTTATTTAACAACTTGAGTATATATTTTCACAACTCCGGAGGCATTTAAATAATGTGTATTCAAGTTGTGAAAATAGATACGCAAGTTGTGAAAAGCTGGGGGCATTTACGTAATTTTACAAGATTTTCAAGATTCCAAAAATTTCATATTCCTACCAAGGACTGATTTGGGATTTTTAGATTTTACAGCATTGAATTGTCTGTTTAACATTTCCATGGTATTTTTCTAGAATTTTCCCAAAATATTAAAGGATAAAGTTGATATTTGGTATAAGGTAATATGGTTTTTAATTAAAAATATACTTGAATAATTTTTTAGAATATTTTTTAATGGTTTAAATTAAAATGTATGTTTTTAAAATAAAAGGAAATATCTTATAAAAAATAAAGGGAAATATGTGTAAGTAAGGTATCAGTTTGCGGTTATAATATTTTACTTTTGATTCTTTTGTACAATTCTTCCTCATGAATCTATTATGTTGTGGACTTATGGTTGTGATGTAGGCCAAGTGTTTTTTTTTCTTTTTTTGTTTTTCATTTTTGTTGGGCAGGTATGATCTTATTAGAGTAATCATATTCAAGATACTATCATATGTAAAATGTGGGTAGCTCTCACAATAATAAATACTCTCTTTATTTCATAATATAAGTTGTTTCAACTAATTGACAAGAAATTGTAGTTAATTAATAAAATTTGTCTTAATTTTATAGAAAAATTCAACTTTATCCATATTAAATGATGTTTTGAAAAAGAGAGAAAAATGCAATAAACCATGCATAAACATTCATTACATGTGCAAAATTGACCAATTAGAATTAATTGTTCTCAAAGTAACTTATATTGTGGATTTAGAGGGTGTTTGGGAACACCATTTCATCACTTTTTAGGAGCTTCTCAGTTAAAAATAAGTTACTTCTTATAAATGGGTGTTTGGATAGTATATAATAGTCACTAGACTTCTTAAAAAAGCCCCTTAAGTCCGTTTGAATGTGACTTATCAGAAGTGACTTATTTTTTTTAGTAGTTTATCAAAAGTGGCTTAAAAAAAGTGACTTATCAAAAGTTGTTGTATTTAGATTGTGGGTAGTAAAAGTGACTTCTTTTTTCCGGAAGTGAGTTGTGTTTGAATAATAAGCAAAAAAGTAACTTATGATAAATTTTATTTAAAAAGTTAATTTTTTCTTAAAAAAAAATCTTTCAACTGCGTGTTGTTCACAAAAGAAATTTTCACCCCTCTCTCTCTCTCTAAAACTTCCCTTACACACACTTCTCTCCAACAATGGGAAAAAAAGCTCCCATTTTGAGCTTCTAATTTTAAAGCCACTTTTTCCTATAAACTACTTTTTTTTAAGTGTTATCCAAACATGATAGATGTAAAAGTTCTTTATATTTTTAATGAGAAGCCACTTTTTTTTTGGTGATACAAGGGGGCTAAGCCTATAACTAGTTACAAAAACCTACGAAGAACGCTTCATCCTTCAAAATCATCTCTAAAGATACTCTCTATTGTCTTTGGCAAACAAGCCCAGATTCTCTTCTAGTCTTATAGTGCCCTGCTGAGGTTAGCCATCTCTTGGGTCGCTCTATTTCCTTCTTTGTATATATGCATGAAAGACACATGTCAATCTCTAGATAGAATTTCTACAATTTGCTTCAGGAGATGTTGACAGCATTTGATTGTTTTGTTCCTAGCTATAGAGTCAAAGACTAGACTCACATCAAATTCAACTTCTATTCTCCTAAACCCCATGTTCCAACACATTATGAGACCTTCCAATATTGTCATTACTTGAGTTACCACAGGGATACTTGTGTTTAATTTCAAGGAGAAACTACTCAGTCATTCCCCTATGTCTCCTCTAATAACTCCTACACATCCAGCTCCTACATTGCTTGACCAACAGCCATCCACATTTAATTTGTAGCATCCGCTAATTGGGGGTTCTATTGAATTAGTGTTCTTTTCTCTGGATAAGTTGTTTGACCTTCCTCTCCCTATTTCTCCTAGTAGTTTTTAAGCTGGTTTTTTATTAATCTTGCTGCTTGGAAGGTCACTTCGAATTCCTATTCATGCATCTTAGCATTTATCTACTTCCATAAAAACCAACAACCTTTGGCAATTACCTCTGGCTAGACCGACTCTTCTGATAGTCGATTACTATACAACAAGTTTTTTCTTATTCAATGAGCCCAATTTCCAACAAAAAATTCAAGCCAACTTGATCTAGGAACGATTTGTTGCTAGATTTGTTTTACTGAAGGATAGTCTCTTAAGACATGTAGCTGGCTTTCAATGTCTTGACAACAGATGTTGTAATAACCAGGAAAACCATTCCACTTGCTTGTTACCTGGTTAGTTGTAAAGCGATGATGAGTGGCGAGCCACATAAATACTCATACTCTTTTCGGTACTTGAATCTCCATAGAACTCACTATTTGTTTTTTTCTTTGTGTTCCATAATCATTAATTAGCCATCTATAAGTGCTGGCCATTGTAAAGGCCCCATTTGATGATAATTTCCATAACCAATCGCTTATTTCCCCATTAATGATATCTTTTATTGTGTTTTGAGAGAATGAATCCTATATCTTGACTAATTCTTTCTATGGTCCTAAATCCCTCCTTTTGTTACTAGCTCCCCCTAGTTGTGTTACATCTTCCATATTTTCCAATTAACACTTTAACCCACAAACTTTCATACTTTATTTTTATTCACTATAGTAATTTAAGCAGGAAAGAGTCATTCATCTGTGATAATGTCTTGATGCTAATCCTTCCTTCATGCATGGGGCAACACAGTTGAGACCAAGCAACCGCATGTCGTTTCTTCTAACCCTCTTTACCCTCATATGAAATTCCTTTGAACTTTTTCGATGTCATCAATCACTCCTATAGGGATTCTATCATGTTGCATGGGATAGATGGCCATTGAGCTACTTACTAATTTATTCCACCCATTCAACCTCTTTCTAACTCATTCAGCAAGTAAGAGACTAAAGGCTTGCCACCCATTTAACTTCTTTCTAACTCGTTTTGCTATTGCCTTGTATTTATTCCTTCTATACCTTATGTTTGCAATGTTGGCTCCAATTTATCTTCCCAGTTCTTCCACTTGTTTAAATTAACATATGTTGCATATCTCTCTTCTATCCTTAGTGTCGACATTGGTTGAGAAAAAAAAATTTCTTGGTTTACCGCATGCCTTGGCATAAGCCCAAATTCCCGCAAACAATGTGTAATAGTATCATTTGTTTTTGAGAGGCTTCTGCAAAAAGCACAAGATCACCAGTAAACATCATATGAGATATAATAAGGCCCTTACGACCCGTGACCATTTTTTCTCTTTTACTCTATTAAGGATCATGTGAGTGAATTTCTCCATTCCAAGCACAAAGAGGTATGGGGAGATGGGGTCTCCTTACCTTAACCCTTGATATGTGTGAAACTCTTCTAACTTTTCTCCATTCCACATGATGTTGATGGTAGATGTTTTAATGCAACACATAATCTTCTATAGAACATACTGTGAACAATTAATCTCATGTAAGATTTGTTCCATATAACTTTAGCTTATACAATCATATGTTTTTTAGAGGTCCACCTTAATAGACAAAAGCCCTTCTTTCCTTTCTTTTTTTCTCATTGCATGAATCATCTCATTCACAAAAATGTTATCATCATGAATATCTCTCCCTGATAGAAAGCTTACTTGGTGATAATAGTTTTGTCATTATATTTTTCAATCTCTACACTAATATCTTTGATAAACACTTGTACATCACATTGTAAAGAGATGTTGGTCTAGGCAAGGACATTCTCTCTGGATTATCATCCTTGGGAATCAAGGTGATGGTAGTATTGTTGATATCTTTGATTTTATTTGGATGGACCCACATGTCTTCCGCCGCTTTAATGACACTACTACCTACCACCTCCCAATTACATTGGAAAAAGATTGCTAGGTAAACCATCTAGGCCTAGGGCTTTTAGTCCACCAATATTAAATATTGCCTTTTTTATTTCTTCTGCCGTGAAGTCTTTTACAATTGATGATCATTCCTCTTGTGAGATATCTTGCCATGTATAGCTAGTTGAGCACCATCTTCGGGTCTCTTCTTCTTTGTCTTTGTTGAATAACTTTTTGAAATAAGCGTTAACTAAGCTACCCACTTCATTTTCTCCTTCTATCCATTTTCCATTATCATCTTTGAACATATTCACCCGATTCTTCCTTCTTTTAACTGTGGTTTTTTGTATGGTAATAGGATGTGTTCCTATCCCCATCATTGAGCTATTTTGTTTGAGCTTTCTAATGTCACAAGATTTCTTCTTTGATCTATAACCTTTGGCAATTCTTCATTTACTTGTTTTTCAAGATGCTCCAGAAACGTGTTATTTTTTTCTTGTAGCGCCTTTTGAATGCCTCTTATTTTTCTTGTCGATCATTCTTCCTTTTCCTGATATGACAGAAAACATTCACATTCCAATTCATCAATCTTGTTTGAAGGTTGTTCAGCATCTTCCAAGTCTCTTCCTCATTATCCCAGTTGCTTTGTAGAAAAATTTTAAACTTTGTATGCTTCAACCATGCCGCTTAGAATATGAATGGGTGATGGTCCTTTCTTAGATTGTTTATAGTTAAGGAAATAATCAGGGGCTGGTGATCATATTGTATTATGGAACCAATCCTAATTGTAGCATCACAAAACTTGTTCCTCCATGCTACGTTGCATAGACCACAATCCAGTCGTTTGTAGAAATAGTTGGCGAACTGAGTGATGGGCCTTTTCCACATGTATTTTGGCCCCTCCAACCCTAAGTCAATTAACTAATATGTGTTGATATTCTCCTGACATTTTCTACATTTCTTTTCATTTATCCCAGCACCTCCTTTCTGCTTATTGGCTTATTTGATGCCATTGAAATCATCTGCTAATAGCTATGCATCATTTGTGATCTTTGAGATATTCCACAATCATCCCATAACTACTTTCTTTCAGCTTCTCTAGGACTAATGTAGATAGTTGTGAAGTGCCACAAAATTCTTCCCAAACCTAAAAATAAACAATGCATATATTGAGTTTGTTTATCAAGTATTGTAATAGATATATCATCATTGTTTCATAGAATCCAAATGCCTCCAGAGAGACCATGAGCTTCTTCCAAAATTTGATGCCAAAAACCCAATTTGCTGATTACCTTTTGAGCATTATTACCTCTGCATCTTGTTTCAACTAATACCACAATGTTTAGTTTGACATTTCTTTTCATTTCTTTGAGAGCTTGACCAAAAGACTTACTAACAGCTCCACGTATATTCCAAACGATTATCATTAAAAAAAACTAAGTTGGGCATGTAGAGATACATTACCATTTAGTCCACATTATTTGCAACCTGTTCCACACTAATTAGTAGTTCATCCTACTTGTCAATATACTTTGAAATCTCCAATACTTGCTTAATAGCCAAAAGGTAAGGTAATTTCTTACCTCATTAGGATCAGGTAGCTTAGCATCTTTTATTATCATGTCGACCCCAAACATATTTTTGGATAAACCAAGGTATCACCCAACCCGGCAGGCTAAGAACTAATCCTCCGCTCATTATGGGTTCTTCTATGGGAAGGACAGCTGGTCAGGATATTTAACATTGCTTTATACCCAAGGCCAGTGATCGCACCCTTGACCAAGGTTAAGGGTGGAAGAGCCCCTACCGCTCTACCACACGCCCTTGGTTAGACCCCAAACATATTAGCTAGAAGGCTTTCTAGCAATTTTTCTGCCAAGACCTGTTCTTTCCCTTCATGAATTTCCATCAGCCCAGTCATGTTTCAGCCCAAATGTGAAGTTCTATAGCTTGCTACTTTGTTCTTAGACTCATCTCTTAAAGACTCACTTAAATGTATACCTTTTGAGCCCATTATTTCAACTTTAACCCCCTTTTAACCCATTCCTTCTTCTTTCTTATTTAAGCTTTGTTCTTTTTTTTTCTTTTTGACTCTCTCTCTCTAGTTTCCTTGCGCCTCCTCCAGTTGCTTCTTACAGATTGTCATTTCTTTTTGCAGCCTACATGACCTCCTTTTTCTTGTGCTTCTTCCCTATAGCCTTCACATCAATCATATGAGATCTTGCTTTCACTTGTATAAGATCCCTTTGTCCCTCTTTTCTTTGATCAACATTTAAAATTTCTTGCAGTGGAGCTCAATTACCAGCTTCTCTCTCCTCTGGTCTATTTGTGTTGTCTTCTATTGCCAATACTGTGAACCTCGATAGTCACAATTGCTTCCCACCAATGTTCACCTTTTTCTAACTTTCCTGTCCCTTACCATATCTAGTAATGGTTTTCCAATACCAACGAGAGTCCTGAGCTGCCATCCAACTGTCAAAGATGCTTTCTTTCTTCTTCACATCATTGCCTTTGTGATTGCCGATTTTTTCGCATTTGAGTTCTTCCTTGCATGCATCTTACCTTCACAATCTCTCATAGCTTTAACATGGCAGTGTTCTGAAGCATGTTTAAATTTCCTACAAGTGAAGCAAATATTCTAGCATACTCTTGATGAAAAAAAGACAACGATGCCCTACAAGATAATAATAAATAAAAAAATTACAAGAAATTAAACAAAATTTTATAAATCTTCAAAATTTCTTAGGTGTGTGAAAAGTAAAAAGGGTGCTACACTTCTGCCAATTGTACATACACTAGAGGTTAGAAGACATAAATGTCCATATATCTCTGTTTATATATGTAAAAATTGAAAAGTGAAAACTAAAACGAAGGTTTGACCCAAAAAAAGAAACGAAGGCAAAAAAAACGGGGTGAAAACTGAAAACTGGAAGGAAGATAGAGAAAGAAAAGTGAAAACTGAAAAGGGGTTGCATTGACACATTCTTGTTATCAAACTGGATTTTGAACATCCAGTCATAATTGAAGCCCAAAGAACAACACCACCTTCCATCGGCAAAAAAGATAGGAGAATTTTAGTGAGAGACCACATAAGTAAATTAATACTATAAGATTCTCCCTAAAACATTCTGAAACTTCACTTTGTAACCTAGGGACAAATTGAAATTAATTTTTTTATGGTGAAATGAACAAATTGCCCTTGTTTTTTATTAAATATTTAAATAATATTTTCAGACCACTGGAGGTGGGCCCCACGCCCAAGCCTCGCAGGCCGCTGGTTGATCTCTAGTGTGAGGCCCACCGGAGGTGGCAAAAAAAATTATGGCAAAGAGGGGGTGGGAGTTCAAATGCCCTCCTACCAAAGAACAAGAGGAAGCCTTACATACATGAACTAAAATATATTTATAATAAATTTAAATCTCTACCCACATACATTCCACCGACACAAGTGTGTTACACATCACGAATATGTAGAAAGACCACGTAAACAAGTCAAATATTTTTATTAACAAGATAGATTAATTTAAATAATAATAATAAAAAAAAAGCAGATGTCTTACATCCTACTTAGTTAATTTATGTAATACAATATATATATAATAACCTTATATCCCAACTCACTTTTCATTATAATGAACAAGTGTCTTACACAACACGAATATGTAGAAAAGCCTTGTGAACAAATCGAATATTTATTATTATTATTTAAATTAATTTATCTTATTCATAAAAATATTTGACTTGTTCACAAGACCTTTCTACATGTTCATGATGTGTAAGACACTTGTTCATTATAATGGAAAGTGGGTAGGAATATAATATTATTATATAGATATATTGTATTGCATATGTTAACTAAATAAGATGTAAGACATTTGCCTTTTTTTTAATTATTATCATTATTTAAATTAATTTATCTTATTAATAAAAAATATTCACTTGTTCACAGGGCCTTTCTATATGTTTGTGATGTGTAATACACTTATTTATCAGAATGTAAATAGGTAGGGACTTATATTTATTATAAATATATTTTAGTATGTATATATATTAAAGAGGAATGGATAATGCTTCAACTTGTTCTTTAGGGGGGAGGAGGGTTAGAACTAGAGTCGGTAATACGGGTTTTAACCATGAGCCGAACCTGCCTAACTCGACAAATAGGCCAGTTTGAGTTTGGAAAAAGTGGGACCGTTTTAATGTGGGTCTTTTAGGCCCGAACCCATATGGTCCTAACCTGCGACGGGTTGGCCCGATAGGTTCACGGTTGGCCCATATGGTCTTTTTTCTTTAAAAAAATATCTCTAAAATGTCAAGACCCAAGAGTCTAAAAGTAAGCTCAAAATCCTAATTTTTATACATGCTTCAAATTCATTTTTAGGTTTGAACTTTAGAACTTAATTTGTATCTTGTAATTTGTAAGTGGAAGTCGATTCGTTCCAAATTTTTAAGAAGTTGACTTATTATTTTTTAGTTGTTATCAGCTTTTTATTTTTTTTATGGTTTGGTTCTATAGAAAAAAAATTAACATATATTTTTTAAAAAATAAAGGAAGTTTGAAAAACAGGGGAAAAAAACGGGATGGCCCACCCAACCCACCAACCCGGCGGTTATGGGTTGGGTTAGTTAAATGTGAGCTCATATAGATACGGGTCTTTTAGGCTTAAACCCAGATGGTCTCAACCCGTGGTGGGCTAGCCCAAACCCGGTGGTCCGACCCATGTTACCGGGTCTAGTTAGAACCCCCACTTGCCCTCTTTGCCAAAATTAATTTTTTCTGTCTGCCTCTGAGGGGCCTCACGCCAGAGATCAGTCGGCCGGCGGTGGTGGAGCTCTGGTGTGGGGCTTACCTCCGGTGGCCAGAAAATATTATTTAAATATTTAATTAAAAAAAGCAAAAGCAATTTGGTTATTTCACTATGGAAAATTAATTTCAATTTTTCCCTAAGTCCTAAAGTGAAGTTTCAAAATGTTTTTGGGGAATCTTATATTAATCTGCTTATGTGGTCTCTCATTGAAATTCTTCCAAAAAAATAAGCACATAAATATTTGACTTTTTAAATCTTTAACTCCATTGAGGTTTATTTATTTATTTTTAGTGATAAGGGGAAATCTTCGATATCCGGTGCTTTTTTTGGGCCCTAAACTTTTCAACAGGATTAGGTACCCAAGTAAAAAGTTTTCTCATATAAGCTGTGGATATCTATTAGTTTTTTGTGACTCGATGTCGCACCAGACATATTAAAAACATTACATTGTTACCCCACTGGTAACGTCCCAATTTGTAATGAACTAATTAAATGATTAATATTAAAAATTACGGAGTTTAGAGGGTTTAAAGAGTTGAATTTTATGTATTTAATGTTAATAATAATTTTGTAACAAAAGAAAATTTATTTTAGGTAAGTTATATTTGTAAATAATATATTTCCAAGCTAGGATTTTCTAAAAAGGGGAAAATAATATTGTTGAGATTGGACAAATAAAAATACATAAAGTTGATTTAAATATTTAGAAAGATATACCTACAATGTATAGTAGATTTGATAAGGACATCTTCAAACTATGAGATGTAAATATTACAGGAGATCATTGAAAGATTTTTAAGATTGTAATATTATATTTAAGATTTATAAATATTAAAGATAATTATATTATAATAATAATAAATAAATAGATACATATATGATAATAGAGAGATTTAGGAGCCTATATATAGGTGATAAATTAGCATTATGGTAGGTTAAACAATTTTTGCATCCGCCTGAGACAATTTCGATAAAATGATGATTGTGCATTCGTTCATCATTGGATCGAAGTTAAATTTGGTCAATGTGTTCAAGACATCCAAATCGACAATTTCAACGGTTATATTCTCTATTTATTATCGGACATGAGTTATTAAGTCTGGACTGAACGGAATTTTTTGGAACGTTATGATCAAAATCCAAAGAGGACGATTCATGCATGCACATTTATTTACTGTCGGGTTAGGATGAAATTTAGACAATAGGATTGTGACATTTGAGGAATTGAATTCAATGGTTGGATAAACATTTTGATACATATAGCCTATAAAAGGTTTGAGCATGAGATAGCATTATTTGGACTCATTTTAGTATTTCTAGTGAAATATAACTGGTTTTCTACTTATTATATATGCTGATATATGTTTGTGAGTTCTTTTTAAACCATAATATTATATTAAACTACAATCTTTACTTTCATGTCACGATGTATGGTTATATATTTTTATGAAACTATCTTGTCAGACTTTGTTTTTAAAAGGATGTATAAATTGTTTGGATTTAGGAATATATTTTGGAATGATTATGAGTTACATGATAGATTTTTATATTGTGAAATATCAATTTTGTGATTTTGGCTTGGGAATATGATCTTGAATTATATGAGTGTTGTACATAAATATGTGGCAAACTTTTGTTATATGATTTAGAAATTGAGAAAAAGCTAGGATGTGATTGGAATATATTATTTTACCATGTGGTTATACCACCATTCGGAGTTCTATGGCTGATCGAGTCATGCCTACTTGTTCTATGAGGTTACGGCGCCTTACTTGTCCAATAAGAGGTTACTTTGTCTCATAAGTTCTATGAGGGACTATGTGTAACATCCTAATTTTTATATTAGGATTTAATTACAAATAAATAAATAAAATAAAATAATAACCTTGGTAGATAGAGTTATCTTGCAATTATTAGATAAAAGGTTTTTACTTAAAGTATGATTAG